>JBBMKA010006142.1:0-10614 GCA_037833695.1 Sechiopsis laciniata | reverse complement strand
CATGAGTCAAACATGCTAGCAGAACAGATCAGCATAAAAGTTCCTATCCACTAAACATGCTCATAACAGTAAAGCAAATGAACAAGAATGCAATCAAAGAAGTCTCGTAGAGTCCACACAACCCCGGCAAGAAATCCTTACCTAGAAACAAGCAGAAATACACAACAGCTAAAAATGCTCCTTGAGCTGTAGATCCAACAAACCTAACAAATTATAAGTATAAACATGAATTAAATACTCAAACAGCTGCACCAAATAATTAACCAACACACGCTCGGGGAAAGGAATTACTCTAAACTGAATATAAGGCAGCTCCGCAGCAAAACCTCGGTAAAGGCAAAGGCTTGCGACGAAGTGACAGACGGCTGTGCGAAGTGCAAGGCTCAGCAAAATGGATGAAAAACTGCGAGACAGCGTGGACGAACGTCTCGCTGCGGCGAAGGGCTCGCTGGAGCGAAATCTAGAACGAAGGCAGCACAATGTTGGGCTTGATCAAGCGAACAGCGAGAACTTGACACTGAGCGTTCGCAGACTCAACTGAAAAGTGAACAGGGCGACAGATCTATAAGTCAAGCCATGAGAAAACCAATCAAGAATCAGAAGAGCTCGAAAAAATATACTTGAGGCGAACAGGCTAGCTGGAGAACTCAGACGAAGGGGATCTAGTGAGCTGCGAGGTGGAAAGCTCGATTAAGGTGAGGCGATGCTGCGATGCGACTGGATCTGTGCAGCTCGGTGAGAAAGGCGACAATGAGCTGCGACGAGGGATCTCTCGGTGGGAAGGAGCTTCGGCGAAGGAAGGGTGTTGCGATCGGCGGCGAGAGATAATTTCTCATTTTATCCTTGCCAAATGTGTTTTAATTTGTCTAAGGCAGGAATCTTTCATTTCAGCAATTTGACTTGTAATTTGTCTAGTTAGTCAACTTCTCGCTGTCAGATGATTCCTTCCTTATTTCCTTGAAGTGCTTATGGCCTTGGTCTTCCGAGCTTTAACTACTCGCAATCGCGTGTCTTGATTCTCAGCGTCGCACTGCCCCACTGGCGCTAACCCTGCAAAAATAGAAATCAGCATAAGCCCTGCGAAATCCGTGCTAAACGTGCTATTTTGTTTGTTTTCTACTTAATAATCGATATCTTGCATTTTACTCCCCCAATGCGTAACCATTAGTGAATTACACCTTTTTATTCCTAGTTTTTCCTTACTCGCAATAATTTTCAATTAATAAGTGCGAACAATGATTTGAAGTTAGGCTAAAATCTAACTCTATTTTAGAGTCATCAAACCCCCAAACTTGAATCATTTTTCGTCCAGAGCGATGCTATTATTGATGTAATAACCGCTAAAAGTAATGCAAATCACAATGTCGCGTTCTTCCTCTTGCTAAAAATAATTAATCTTTAAGTATTATTGCTTTGATACACCAAATGCTTAATCATTCCAAATCATCATTCACTAGGATCCTAACAATCTCATTTCAGTTCTTCTCCTCATTCCCTTAGTCCAAAGTTCAACTCCTAGTTTGGAGACTTTTGATCTATTGCAGTTCATTCAACCCTTATCATCTGAATCTGTTCAAGACATTCTATCCAATGCTTATTTATTTGGGTTCCTTTGAGTAAAATGTTCCACTTGGTCGCTAATTGGTCTTGTAGCATTACTAGCAGAATACTTGGATATCCCACGGCTATTCGCTCTTTTTGCCGTTTCATTTTTACCTAGAATTCCTTGAGGTTTTTTTATTTTTTTGGAAAACAATACTCGTTCGCATATTCTATTCGCAAAGCACTGCATAGCGCGGACATTTCTCACTCCCAAACTTAAAGGCTTCATTGTTCTCAATGAATGTGAGTTTTATTTCCCCAAACTTAAATGAATCTAAGGTTCCGAATGTCATTACTTCAAACTAATCAGTCTCCTCCCACATAATTGTTATATGTCCTAAGTTCACAAGTATTCGTCCCAAGATGATTTTGTTATTAACTAGCGAATGATGTCTCAGGGCAGATTAAATGTCAGCGTATCTAAGACAATGTTTTGAAAGTGAGGAATTAAAAAGCAAGATTCTAACTCATCATTGGTTAAAGCATAAACTTAAGCAGTGAGTAAAATAAAAGAATGATTATATTAATCACTGAGTGAGCAGATAAAAGAAATTGAAAGATAGGATCAGTAGGGACAAGGACTTCCTTGTTTACTTTTCATCTTTTAAATAAGAGCTATCAAAGTCGGTGGAGGAGATAATGTCTTGGAGATTCGAAAAGATAGGTCTGCGGAGTTACAGTTCCAAACGAGCCAGTATGTCAAAGACTATCATGTCTTATTTCTTCACGTAGTTCATAAGCTTCTTCATATTGTTGTCTAGTAATCAAAGGCTGTGCCTGAATTTTTCTCGCATTGTCTTCTTCATCCTTGCTAGACGAGTGGACACCTGAGGGTGTGTAGATGGTCCCGCTTCATCTATCAAGTTTACATGTTTAGATGTAAACTCGGTCATGAGGCGCTGAATATTGCTATCCACTTCATCAGGAGAACACCCAAATGGTGTCAGCAAACTCTCTGTCGCCTGGCGATGTTCGTCTCAGCGTCGTCCGCTTCCTCTCTGATTTTCTGGCGAAATAGGTCTTTCAGCTTAAGATTTTCTCTTTTTCCAATACTTCGTTGATCATCTAACATTGCTGCTGTTCCTTCTCGATGCGTCTTCACTTCTTCTTCTTCACGAACTACTGCAACCTCAACAGGTCTAGATGTGCCTGCATTCGTGCACCTTCTTCTTTCTTCCCTTATTCTCTGGTCAATCTCCTCCAGGTCCCTCTCCTCTATTGAAGGCGTCAATCCTTCGAAATACCCTAAGGTTTTGGGACTACCTAACCTCACTATTTGACCGCGGTGTTGAAGTAACTTGCCTTCGCATGGGTGGTCTAGCTTGTGACTGTCCGTATTCACTGTGCACAAATACAGCAGCCAATGGCTTTAGATCCTGCATGGGGTCTACTTCTCCTTGCTGCTCCATTCTAATCTGCCACCATCTTCAATAAGTGGTTACAAGTCTTCGCACCATGGTGTAGTTTTATGGTCAATTGCAATGTAGGAGTTTTCGGTCGAAAGAGAATGGGTAATAGAAAATAGGGTTTTTAGGCTACATTTAACAGTCGAAATAAAGAGGGTATGACGATCGAACATTATAATCGTCGCATGTGTCAGAGCGACGATCGAATTTTTGGCGATCATGCATTTTTTGCACACCGTTGGATCAAAATTCCTGTGATTCTACTGCTTGATACTTATCTGCAATTAATGATTGATATGATTATAAACAAAGATTCACTGAACTTATTGAAATTTAAGATTGCAAAGAATTAATGAAAATTAAAAACAGATAAATAGTAAATTTAGATAATCTTCTCGCATAAGTGAATAGGAAATATTTGAACTTAGCATGCGTGGAGCAAAATTTAAAGGTTACCAATACGCTCTGGCTCCACTTGCACACTTGCGCACTTATACTTTAGTCAATGCGAATGAAGATATTCCGCGCTGAACATCCTCATTCCAGTAATGCTTAAGTCTTTACCCATTGACTGCAAACTCATTCCCATTTGTCTCGTTCTTGATCCAAATTGCTCCACCTGGTTTTACCTTCGTAATATGAAATGGTCCAGACCACTTGGATCTGAGATTTCTTGGAAACAAACGAAGTCTAGAGTTAAATAACAAAACTTGCTATCCAACCTTGAAAGTTCAAGGAGTCAGCCTTCGATCATGCCATTTTTTCATCTTTTTCTTGTACAGTTTTTTTGCATTTTCATATAAAAAGTGTCTATGCTTCTCCAAATCGAGCAATTTCATCATTCTAACAGCTCCTGCTTTCTGGAGATCAAGATTTAATTTCTTTAGCGCCTAAAAGGTCTTATGCTGTAGCTCGATCGGTAAATGGCATGCTTTTCCATACACTATTTTGTAAGGCGACATGTTCAATGGCATTTTCAACCAAGTTCGGTAAGCCCAAAGTGAATCATCAAGTCACATGGACCAATCCTTTCGGTTAGGTCCTACAACTTTCTCAAGAATACTCTTAATCTCGCAGTTTGAGATTTCAGCTTGTCCATTGGTCTGCGGATGATAAGGGGTGGCAATGCGATGCTTTATAATATACTTCTGCAGCATGTGAGACTTGCTCTGTTTATGAAATGCGTGCCCTCATCACTTATTAGTGCTCGCAGGGTCCCAAACCTTATGAAAATGTTCCTATGAAGGAATCTAATGACTGTTTTGGCATCATTTGAAGGTGTTGCGACCGCTTCAATCCCTTTTGACACATAATCAACCGCTACCAAGATATACATATTTCTGTGCGAAGGAGAAATGGGCCCATGAAACCAATTCCCAAGACGCAAATAATTCAACCTCCAAAATTGAAGTCAAGAGCATTTCATTCCTTTTTCCTATGTTTCCTTTCCATTGGCACTTATCGCATGTCTTTGCATAGTGATGCGCATCCTTAAATACGCTTGGCAAAAAATAGCCAGATTGGAAAATTTTTGCTGCGGTGCGCATTCCTCCAAAATGTCCTCCATATGGTGATGTGTGGCACGAATCTAGTATTGCATTCTTCTGATGTTCCTCTACACATCGGCGTATTATTCCATCAGCACATTACCTATAAAGAAATGGTCCATCCAAGAAATAAAATCTCGTGTCGTGGAAAAATCACTTCGCTTGTTGTCTTGTAAGATCTGTTGGGATGACTTGGCTTACTAGGTAGTTGGCAAAATCGGCAAACCAAGGGGCATTTTTCTTTTCTACCAATTTAAGTTCAAATACTTGTTCATCCGAGAATTTTTTAGATATGTTGAGCATTGTTGCATCGGGTTGCCTATTCTTTAGTCAAGATAGATGGTCTGCTACAACATTCTCACAACCTTTCTATCCTTGATCTCTATATCAAACTCTTGTAGAAGCAGAATCCATCTGATCAATCTTGGTTTTGCATTAGTCTTGCTCATTAGATATCGTATAGCAGCATGGTCGGTGAACACAGTCTCCTTGGATCCTACTAAGTAAGAGCGGAATTTTTCTAACTCGTAAACCACAGCTAAAAACTCCTTCTCAATAGTTGTATAGTTTTGTTGTGCTTTAGTTAAATTCCTGATGGCATAGTAGATGGGATGAATCAACTTTTCTCCCTTCTGACCCAAAATAGCTCCTATCGCATAGTCACTGGCATCGCACATTAGCTCAAACGGCTTTTTCCAGTCACACGGTATCATGATAGGTGCAGTAGTTAGAGCCCTTTTTAATTGTCCAAACACTTGCAAACAACACGAGTCAAAATTAAAGGGACGATCACCTTCTAACAGCTTGCACATAGGTTTTGCTATTTTCGAAAAGTCTTTAATAAGGCGCCTATAAAACCCAGCATGGCCTAAGAAACTGCACACGCCCTTCACATTCCTTGGTTGCTCCAACTTTTCTATTGATTCAATCTTTGCTTGATCAACTTCCATTCCATCCTTAGAGATTTTATGTCCGAGGACAATTCCTTCTCTTACCATAAAATGGCATTTTTCCCAATTAAGCACTAAGTGTGTTTCTTCACAGGGGTTTATCACTTTTTCTAGATTTCCTAAGTAATCATAAAAACTATCCTCAAACACCGTGAAGTCATCCATAAATACCTCTATGATGTCCTCGAGCATGTCAGAGAAAATAGACATCATACATCTTTGAAATATAGTAGGGGCATTGCAAAGTTCGAACGACATTCTTCTGAAAGCAAACGTTCCATAAGGGTAGGTGAAAGTGGTTTTCTCCTGATCTTTGGGATCAATTGTGATCTGATTGTATCCTAAATATCCATCCAAAAAATAGTAATAATCTTTCCCTGCCATATGATCCAACATTTGGTCTATGTAAAGTAAGAGAAAATGATCTTTCTTTGTGGCTTTGTTCAGTTTGCGGTAGTCCATGCACACTCTCCACCTATAACTGTTCGTGTTTTTCTCATTATGAATGAAGGTGGTGCCTTCTTTCTTGGGCACGCATTGAATTGGACTGACCCACTGGCTATCTGATATGGGGTAGATGATCCCAACATAAGCCATTTTAAAATTTCCTTTTTCACTACCTCCTTCATGGCGGGGTTCAATTGTCTTTGATATTCCACTGAAGTCCCAAAATTATCCTCTAGAATGATCTTGTGCATACAGAACTTAGGAATAATGCCTGTTATATCTGCCAGAGTCCATCAAATTGCCTTTGTGTGCTGTATGAGGAGTTCCAGTAGCAGTTGCTCATGCTCTGATGTTAGTTGCGAAGATATGACAAATGGTAATGTCTCATTCTCTCCAAGGTAGGCGTACTTCAGATGCTCAAGTGATAGCTTTCAAATAGAGCATGTTTTAGGTTGTCTTAGTTTGCATTATTCTAGAATTAAAGGGAAATAGCAAGCGCTAATAGAAGAATTAGGATGAAATAACTTATAAAATTAGCATGCATTCATAACATAGCATCGGAAGCACAGTTTCGTATTTTTAGCATAAATCTTGAGTAAACTGTGCCTAATCAATGCTAATCGCTGGACATATTAAGCTACACCGCAGAAAGGACAATCAACGCGAACGATGACCAGCAGCACAAAAGGCGCAAATTTAAAATGAAAACACTTTTGGAAAAGACACGCCAACAAGGAAACAATCGAGAGTCAATCAGTAATCAAGGCGGTGTGAATCAAATAAATTCCAACGGCAATCAGGGGATCCTGCATTAATGATGATTTCACAGCTCACCTTGACTTGTTGGCCAAGTAAATCAACTCTATAAATTCCAAGGTTGGGAGCCAAGAAAGGTGAGCTGGTCAGTTGGCCATGAAGCCTATCGTGGAGAAAAGTAAATGGTGGTGTCGTAGGAGCCGATGACAAGGGGACTGCACATCTTCAGCCGTGCCAATTCCATTTTACTGTTTTTATTAGAAGTAGCTTATAGTTTTGAACATTTCATAATTGCAATAAAATCATCTGGTTTAACTTCTATTTGATGTTTATCTCTATGGTTACGCTGTAGGAGTTTATGTTTACTATTCATGAATAGAAATATGCTAAGAGCGTAGGTCATTGAGTTTTACACTGCTACATGATATTTATACATATATGCGTCGATTAGCTACCAACACATGTAACTTGTGGTGAGTTCGAAAGAAGGAACCGCATGTTGACCCTGTATGCTACATTAGGTTGTGTGAACGTCTGTTCACCGTTTAAAGTGTTAGGAATAACCTAACTAAATGCTTGCGTTGCCCTGTTGCTAAGTATGGAGTTCACAGTGGAAGCTGGTCTTGCCATAGATCATTAAGTTCAAAAGTACTTATTTATTAGGGAAGCGAGACTCTCTTTGGCTAGTTCGCGCACTTAGCATTTTATAGGATTGTTAGTTAGCATTACTCATTGCATCATATTTATTTTGAGCAATATATTTATTTACATATTCGAATTCAACCAAACCACAACAACTCATACACTCATGCTTTACTTTTCCGCACAACTCTATCTTAATAGTGTTAGCTCTAGACCTCAATCTCTGTGGGATCGATAAATTTATATACTTATTACTTGCTGCAATTTCTGACGGCGTATACTTGCGTGTAAGTGATTCCGAGTTACACTTAGCATAAGCTGACTTTGAATGAATTACTATACAATATATTAGCACTAGAATCGCAACCCATCAAGTTTTTGGCGTCGTTGCTGGGGATTGATTATTTAGAGTTAATATCGTTAGGAGAAGAGTAGTTCTTTATTGTCTAAAAGGTTAAAATTTTTGAATTTCAGGAAAATCGAGATTCAGATCGATACAACCAACAGGGAACAAAGTCCCATAGCAAAACATTACCTTAGGCATGAACACCAAATGGCATTCAATCATTTTGCGAATCAACAATGGACGTATAATAACATTCCGTAGCAAACATACCAATTTTAGCAACAAGGCTATGCAGAGGAGATCAACACAATACAATTCTGTTCAAATGAGAACTATCAGTCGCAGTTTTGGAGAGATCATAGCAGCATCTATCAGCAGCATTTTAATCTGCAAGGAGATCGCAGCAGCATGGGACAAGCATGGGACACTAGAAGTCATGAACCTAGGACTCTAGTGTATACTCGTGGGCAGTCTCTAAAGGACGTAACTACAGAAGAAGAAGAAGAAGAGCAGCTAAGACGAATATAATGGATGAGGGAGAATCATATTATATTAGAACCTCACTGACCCAATAATGAGAATCCACAATCTGTGACGAAACCAACAGCAGAACGCTTAGCAAGCAGTATACGGGCAGAAGAGACATATCTAGAGGTCGACGTACTTAATAGAGGAGCAGCGATAGATCTTTTTAGTAAGGGAGAACTCTAATGGGAAGATTTTTTACTGGCTACAATTATGAGAGTAAGAGAAGCCAAGGAATTATAGCTTGCAGCAGAAATAGACAGAGAACAAGAGCGACGTTATAAGCAACATGAGGAAGCATGGGCAAGGTTTGCCAACCCTGCCAGTTCTAAGGCTGACGAAATAGAATGCATTGTGATAAACAACGAAAGGAGATCCAACGATGATACTGAGCAAAACTCAAATGATGAAAGTAAAAATGAAGATGAAAATCTTCAACAAGAAGGCATGTGAGGTAATGAACATGCAGAGCCAATTGAGGAGGTTCTATATTAAACAGGAAGGGGAGATGCAGAATATATTATTCAGCAGAAAAACAGTTATAGCACTGAAGATCATAGGCCACCAGTAATGGTACCTGAGATTTTCATGTTGCCAGAAGCACACGCATCGCAGGAATTGATTAGTCGAAGAAACGACACTTGGGTAATTCAAATGAGTCTTAACTCAGAACTTTGCACTCTATCAACTCTTGGATTGGTAGGAAGTCTACGCATCAAGGTGAATGGAGAAGAAAGATAAGAAAAGCCCATCAAAGATGGCTACGCCCCAAATATTTTTAAATGGCCTAAGCACAGATGAACTACGCTGAACGGAATTAGCGCAAAGGTTCCGCCCAGATCTGCTCAGCAGTATTCCTGGAATGCAAAAATCTGGTATTTCTTACTTTGTGCAAAATATTAATTATTTTAGAATAGGTAGTTTTTCTATTTATGCAATTTTCTTTTTATTTTTCCTTAAGACATTTTTTATTTCATAATTTTAGGAAGTTTTTCTATATTTGTAATTTATTTTATTATTTCATTTTTAGGAAAGAATTGGTTCGAATATTTGAACATAGGTGTAAAATCGCAGTTTTTCCTTTTATTATTATTCCTTTCCTTACACGAGGATTTTCGAAAATATTTTCAACTCTATATAAACCTTGTGTGTGGAAGAGTCGATCACTGTATTCTTGCTTTGACCTTAAGGAATCGTAGACTCTGTGTGTTGGCACCTTCGTCTAAAGACATGGCCTCGAGTAGCGCAACATCTACAAAGGGTAAAGAAGTCGGAAGTAATGGTGGCAAGCAAACAGAAACTCCAGTAGTACGTAACTTTGCTGCGTTGACAAAGAAAAGATTCTGGAAAGACCGAGGATGTCCTGAGGTCTTAGTGACGGAAGACTTTTGTCACGAAGTCAGTAGCTTAAGTTGGGTAAGACTAGCACTACCCAATGAGGATGCAAGAGAGGATTAAGTTCGACAATTTTATGTAAATCTAAACAAAGAGAAAAAAATTTCTCTCGAGTCGAGGGTCAGGTAATAGATTACAGGTCTAAAGCCTGGAACAAAGCTTTCAGCCTTCCTGATGATATTGGAGCAGAATGTCAAAAGTTTTTGAAAAGGCCAACTAAAAAGTAGTTACAAGAGTATGTAAAAGCAATCGGATGGAAGGCACAAGTTGGAAGAATCGGTAGTCATTCCCATTAGAGTATTTCAAATCAGAGTTGCAAGGATGGATCGCATTTATAAAAAATTCAATCATGCCGTCAACTAATGCAAAGATAGCAAACAGAGAGCAAGCACTACTGCTCTTTGCGATCAAGAGCGGATTGCGAATTAATCTAGGGAAAATAATGGAAGAGCAAATCTAGCATTGGGCTTTGGCAAACCACGGGAAGATGTTTTACCCGCACACTATCACGAGACTATGTTTGGAGCAAGGTGTGCAACTGCAGGCAACAGACAAACTGTTGAAAATCTATGAAAAGAATTTGGGAGATCGTCGAGATATTGATAAAGAAAGGAAAAAGACTTGAGAATGTTCTAGATGTGGATGTATTAATGAAACAATTTGAGATGCTGTTCATTAATTAGCAAGATTAATGGGAGTATGCAAATAAGAGAGATGAGCTAATTTTGAAAGTAGCAATGGCGCTAAAAGAATACTCCGAATGGCCAGAATTTTCAAAACAAATATTGAATTCGGAGCATGGCAAAGGCAAAGGAAAGAGTGGCGGCAATGCGACAAATTAAATGGAACTCTTGTTCTCTTTTACTGCGCTTACTACATTTTATTTCTTTTCCCATGCATTTAATGAGTAGTCGTAATTCAATTTTGATAGGATCATGCATTTAGGATGCAATTTATTTGATTTCCCTTATTATCATTTATAAAATTCAGTAATTTTC
>JBBMKA010006141.1:0-10618 GCA_037833695.1 Sechiopsis laciniata | reverse complement strand
ATATATATAGTAGTATTAGATTAGGATAGATAATTAATTAGTCTACAATGAGTATGGTTAATGTTTCATCCGGTGGGCTGGCAGTCCATTTTAACTCTACGATCGCATGTTTAATTCTAAGAATTAGTATATGACTCTCATATTATTTGAGAGTAGTAGTACTCTCTATGTAGGCTTTGTTGTCACCCTCCTCCCAATTTGTACTCATAAAGAAAAGTTTCATCTTATAATTAATAATGTGTAAGACTTGCTTCAATATATATATATATGTAAGACCCATTAGATTTATTAGCTTAAGTATTGCTTTTATTTCACTTTATATATATATATATATATAGAAGTCGTAATGGGTATGATACTATATGTTGGGAATAAACACTAATATGATAGGATCAATTATTCCCCTCTAGTGTTCTTAATGAAAAACAGCAAGCATAAATATGGTAGATAAATCAAGCACAACACACAAATTTTTAACTTGGAAAAACCTCCTCAAAGCGAGGAGTAAAAAAATGGCAGACTGAAGTCAAATCTCCACTATAATCGATAATGAGCAACAACAAGTTCTTTCTAGTTACAACTAGAGGTATACAACATATAACAACTCAAGATAAACAATCTTGGTAACAAACAACACTAAACCAAGAGAAATAAATAGAAAGATCTCACAAAATTGTGGAACCGAATCGCCACTGGAATCTAGATGTTAAAGCCTCTAAAACCCGATCCCACCATTCAGATTGAAACCCCTCATGTCAAAAACATGCTACTCAAATTTCAACTCGATCCGACGGTTCAATTGTTCAAAAATGCCAAAATACTGAAGTTGGCTTAAACCTCTTTTTCTCTCTATTTACTTTCTCTCTCTAGCTGTTGTTTCTCTCTCTGACTGCCGATTTTCCAGGTTCTTTCTCTTCTCCAAAAGTGACAAAACTCAATTTAAATATGTATTCCCTCATGGGCCTTCACATTAAAGTGAATAAACCCAACAAATCTCCTCATATTCACCGTGTGGAGGAACTCGTCATTCCCGCAGTGGAACAACAAAACACAAGCTTCTCTCTAGATAGATTCTTAGTCAACATATCTAATCCATTATGATCAGTATGTATCTTCTCTAGCTCAAACAAATCATCATTCAATGCATCTCTCATCCAGTGATACCTCACATCTATATGTTTAGTTCTTGAATGAAATGTAGAGTTCATACCAAGATGAATAGCACTCTTGTTATCACAGAATATCACATAACATTGTTGCTTGAAGCCAAGTTCATGTATAAACTGCTTCATCCGCAACATCTCTTTGCACGCTTCTACTGCTGCTATATATTCTGCTTTTGTAGTAGAAAGTGTAACGCACTTCTGTAGTCTTGACTGCCAAGACACTGCACCACCTGCAAACGTCATCAAATAACCCGAAGTAGACCGTCAGTTATCTAAATCTCCTACCATATCTGAATCAGTATAGCCTATAAGCAAGGACTTTCCACTTCCAAATGTGAGTTTCAAATTGGAAGTGTCTCTCAAATATCTCATTATGCACTTAACTGCCTCTCAATATTGTTTTCCTAGATTAGACATAAATTGATTAACAACTCCAACAGCATGAGCAATATCAGGTCTAGTACTCACCATGGCATACATCACTCCCAACTGCTAAAGCATATGAGACTTTTTTCATTTCTTCCTTCTCTTTATCATTAGAAGGACTCTGTTTGCTGCTCAGTTTGAAATGACTAGATAGAGGGGAACTAACCACTTTAGCTTTATCCATGTTGAATCTTTCAAGCACCTTCTCTATATATTGCTCTTGCGACATAAACAACTTCTTGGATGCTCTATCTCGAACTATTCGAATTCCAAGAATCTTCTTTGCTTGCCCCAAATCTTTCATGGCAAAGGATTTGCTCAAATGTTTCTTCAACATCTGTATTCTAGAAACATTCTTGCCAACAATAAATGTCATCAACATAAAGTAATAATATCACAAAATCATTATTAGAAAATTTTTGTACAAAAACACAATGATCAGAAGTAGTCTTTTTGTAGCCTTGCTCCCCCATAACTGACTCAAACTTCTTATACCACTACTTCGATGCCTATTTCAACCCATAAAGGCTTTTCTTCAACCTGCACACAAGTTTTTGTTTGCCTTTCTCTTCAAAACCCTCAGGTTGTTCCATATAGATTTCTTTATTTAGGTCTCTATGAAGAAATGCAGTTTTAACATCCATCTACTAAACTTCTAAGTCTAGGCTAGCTGCCAAACTCATAACAACACGAATCAAAGACATCTTAACAACTGGAGCAAAAATTTCATTAAAGTCAATGCCCTTTTTCTGACTGAACCCTTTGACAACTAGTCTCGCTTTATAACGCAGTCTTGAGGTGTTTTCTTCTTGTTTCACTTGATAAACTCACTTATTTTTCAGTGTGGTTTTTCCTTTAGGCAATTTGACAAGCTCAAAAGTGTGATTCTCATGTAAAGATTTCACCTCATCTTTCATTGCATCAATCCACTCTCTTTTGTGCTCATCTTCTATAGCCCCTTCATAACTCTTAGGTTCTCCCCCGTGGCAGCCTTAGAGCTCTTGATCTCTTGATCGCCCACACGTCCGAAGAGGGTAGTAACTGCTGACGGCAGCAGCGTTCGTCATTTGATGACCTTATGAATTTCCTATTTTCACTCTTGCACAGACTAGCACTCTCAACGACGATTTCGCAGCTCTCAAAAGGGAAACTCTCTCTCGCTAAAAAACAAACAAGCAAAAACTATCCTAAAACTTCTACTAGCAAAATTCTAAAGCAAAAAGAAATAAGCAACAACGTATAAGTACAGCATTTACTAAACTGGCTACGAGCAATTTATATAATTGAACTTCGCGAGTACTTCATATCCCCAAATAAGTACTTCATATCTCCAAATTTACTTCCACTTCCTCTTTATCTCCTCTCATTTCATGAACTCCAAAATCTCACTCCCACGTTTAATGTATGTATCAAACTAAATTTAATTTATTCAACAATTGGGGATGTAGCTCAGATGGTAGAGCGCTCGCTTAGCATGCGAGAGGTATGGGGATCGATACCCCACATCTCCAATTTTTTCTTCTTTTTTTAAGTATTCTATTTTATGCAAAATGGAAAATATAATAATAAATATTCAATTACAGAAATCTCGTGGAGAACATAGCTTAATTTTGCAATAATTTTTTTACTTTTACTCTATTACCTAGACACTTTTAAACTGCATTTTTCGTTTAGACAGACCCAAAAGTACTTCCTTATAAAAAAAAAATAATAATAAATAAAAAAACTTCCCAATAAAGAAATAATTTATTTCCATTGCCAACAAAAACTAACTCTGACTAAGTATTTAATTAATCTAAAAAAAAGACTAAGTTTTTAATGACTAAAAATATCATAAATTTAGCCATGAAGAGCATAATTCTATCGGTATTTTATACAACCTAATAATCATGAGGTTACAGGTTCTATTGTATGAAAATATATATATATATATATATATATATATATATATATATAAACAACACTTCGATCATAAGTTTATTCATCTTATTATTTATTTCTATTAATATTTTCAAAATCCAAGTAAAAGTTTGAAAAAAAAGAAAGTTTTTATAAATTTGTTTTTGTTTTTAAACATGATTAAGAATTATATTTATATAAGAAATGCCAAATAAAAAAAAGTTGTCGTAGAAAAATGGGAGGAGAGCAACTTTAATTTTCAAAAACAAAAACTTCATGGTTTTTAAATCAGACCATGGGTTTTATTTTTTATTTATTATTTTTTTAATGTAACTACTATATGTATATATGTATTTACTATTTCATACTTACATTTTCAAGCATTTTATTAAGGGTTTGTTTGGTAAAAATATATATGTTTATTTCTTATTTCCTGTTTCTTAATTTTTATTTTTGGTGAGAATCAAACCTTAGAAATCTAAATATCCTCAACAATTCAATCCCTCTACTTGCCAATATGTCAAACGTGCAAATAGTGTCAAATATAACAATTTAAGTAATCAAACGTTTATTTTACAAAAACAGAAATATTTTGTTAGTCAATTTTCTGGAACAAGAAATGACAACGATTACAAACAAGCCTATTTCTCAAAAAATGAAAAACTGAAACAAAAAACAGGGTCCTCAGCCCTTAATAATATATTTAATTATTATCTCATTAGCTCTCTGAAAACTGCATGCATGGTACTAGAGTTGTATACGTGACTCTCGTTGTCTTTCAACACACTAGCACTGTGTGTAAAAAGTCCCATTGCAGGATGTTTTCTTCGTCTATGCATAAATAACACCTTTTTTTCTTTTTTTTTCTTCTTATCTTAAAATCAATGGCTTCCTCAACTAAGTTCTCTCATAATTCTGCAATCTATCTCTTTGCAAAACATTTGAAATCTCGCTTTGGTTCGCTTGGATTCTTCGAATTGGACGGCGAAAATAAGTGAGGGAGATAAATCTTCCAAGACAGGTCTAGAATATGACTTGTGGTTTGAAAAAGATCAAGCTCTCATCACTTAACTAAATGCTACCTTATCTCAAAATGTCATTTCTTCGTCGCCAGCTACAAGACTTCAAAGGAAGCGTGGGAAACTTTGGAAAGATTCTTTTCATCATCTTCAAGATCGAATATAGTCAACTTGAAATCATAACTGTAGAGTGTTGTCAACAAATTGGGAGAAATGATTGATACAAATGCTCAACAAATTAAAGGTATTGTTCATCATTTATCTGTAGTTGATGTTCAAGTTGATCCAAAGGATCTGGTAATATACACTGTTAATGGTCTTCCATCGTCCTTCAATACTCATAAGATTTCTTTATGAACTCATTTGCATACCATATCTTTAGATGACCACCATAAATTATTGTTGGAATGAATTTGAAACTTATGGAGGTGTTTGGATGAGAAGTTATTGAGGAGTTAGTAGATAAATTATAATAATAGCTTGTTTAAATGTGTTTGTTTGTAGAGGAGTTAGTAAATGAGAATAAATTTCAATTAATTAGTTTAAACTTAATAATATTAGGTAGATAAAAAATATATATTAATAAAATTTTTAAAACACAAAATAGAATTAATTATGAAACTACAATTCATTTTAAATTACGAAACACATTTCTGAAATATGAAATTGATAATAAAATTATCGTTAATTTTAAATTTCAAAAAAAAAATTAAAAATTTTTTATTACATAAACAGAAATAATTTTTAATTAATTAGTTGAAGAAAAAAATTAGGTAGATAAAAAATATAAATAAAATTGATAAATAAAAATTTTTTATTCTAAAAATACTAATTTAAAATTACAAAGCATATTTAATTATAAAAGTGTTCAATTTTTTTAAATAAAATATAAAATATAAAAGAGAGAGAGTTAATTTAACTACAACAAACACACATCCTACGTGGGTAAGTTATGACACAGATTTGGTCACTTCTTTAAAGTTGTTGAATGATAACTTATCTTGAGATCAATTTCTAGTTTGAATTATCTAAATAATTTATACTCGTTTAATAATCATTTGATTTTTTATTTTTGGTTTTCGAAATTTAAGTCTATTCTTACTTAAATTTTCTGTAATGTATGTTCCACATTTCCTTTAATATATCTATCTTTACTTTAGAAAATATGTGAATGATAATCAACTTTAAAAAATAAAAGCAAGTTTTTTGAAGCTACTTTTTTTGTTTCTAAATTTTGGTTTGATTTCTATAAATATAGGTGAGATGTAGATATCCAAGTAAGAAAAAATATGGTAAAGTAGTTGTTGTAGGCTTAAATTTCAAAAACCAAAAACAAAAAATCAAATAGTTATCAAACGGAGGCCCTTAATTACCTAAATATTTGAATTTAATGTTAAACTCTAGAGATGAAAGATAAATTCTCGATGATCCATAATCACTTCAAATTTAAATTTGTTGTATTAACAAGAGAATTTAGAATTGAGTTGCATTATTTGATTTATTTAAACTTTTAAGTTTATTCATATCAATTTTTAATATAATATTAAACTTAAAAATTTAAAACACCTCACAACCCGCCAAAAAATACACTTAGTTTAAATTAACATTCAATCGTGGAAAAACAAAGATAAAATAATAAATACATCAAATAAATTATGAAAGAACAATTTGAAGTGAAATATATTAAGAAGTTAGTTTCAATCATTAGGCTAATCGTTCAATTAATTAAACAAAAAAGTAATTCATAAATCAAAATTATTTGTAAAAAATTTCATTTAGAATTAAATGTCTCGATATTTAAAACAAAACTTTAACATCTTCCTGAAAAGATTAACGATAAAAATATATTTAATTTTTTTGAAGACCAAACTCATCATACAATGACTCAAGTGGTTAAAGAGCATTTTGAATGTTTAAGGTGATGAATTCAATTTATGGTGGTTACCTACTTAAGAATGACAGTATATCCAATAATTGAGGTATGCGCAAATTGATTCGAACAGTCACAAATATTAAAAAAAAAAGACCAAAAGTATTTTTTAATGGCTATTTTGAAATAAAATTTTAATAGCTTATAAATTTTTTTTATAAAGTTGAATAGTATTTTAAAAACTTTTCCAAGTTTAGAAATATATTTGATATAAACCCCTAATTCATAAGTATTTTTGATAATTTAGTCAAAATAATAATAATAATAATAATAATAATTCATGTTTTTTTTTAATGTTAATTACTCATGCTTTTAAAGATTAAATGAATATTCTCAAAAAAAAAAAAGAGATTAAATGAAAATATTTCAATAACTTTCCCCGTACAAGTATATTTGTAAATACGAAATATGAAGTCGAAGAATATTCATTATTTACTACGGAAGAGCCAAAAAGTTGCTACTAGAATTTCGAAAAACGTGGCAGAAACCCATTACCTGTCATCTCGGGTGGGCCATACTTACAATTTCAAGTTAGCACAATCGTCCATTCTATTTCTTCTTCATGGATCACCGTACCATCTCCACGTCATTCATTACATTTTTTTTTTAATAATTTTTGTTTCGACAAAATATAAGTTTAATTCATATGTTAATTTTTTTTTTTTTTAATTATAGAGAATTCTAATTTTTTAAATTATGAAAATAAATTTTAACTTTTCGTTATAATTTTTTTTTTTGTTATTATTAAATATTGTCATATACTTTTTTATAATATCGATATCAATAACTACCTTTGTTATTTTTTTATTTAAAATGAGTATATTTAAATTTTATTTTTTAGATTTGACCAATGAATAAAATTATAAAAAAAAGAGACGGTTTTTTTTTTTTAAGATTATAACAATTGGGGATTAGAAATTCAAGCTTATAGATTTCAAAAAAAGAAAAAAGAAAAAAAAATTTAAAGACCTCATAGTTATTTGGTGTACAATAATGATGAAAATTCAATATTTTTTTTTGGTTTTGTTTTTATTATAGACATTTCAATGGAATCAGATTTTTTTTTTTTTTTTTAAATTAGATTTTTTTATTTATTGAGAGAGAGCAAAGAGAAGTTTTTCAAATCTCAAGTGAAAGCATACTATTTTTTTAGGCTTTTGAAGAAAACAAAAGGATGGTTTTATAAAATTTAAAATGTAGTACTTATCGTACGTTACGCTAGTGTATTAAGTACATTTGACAAATTCAAATCCATGACTTCTTGGTTAATACGTGTACATTAATGTCGTTGATTTACTGTTCCTATTAGCATAACTTCATCATTAATACATTAATAACTAAATTGGCCAACAATTTAAAACGACATAGACTATTTTTTAAGTTTTATTAAATCATAGAAACTAAATTTTAGTTTTTAAAATCATAAGGACTAAATTTTATTTTTCTCTAAACCATAGAGAACTCTAATTTTTTAAACTATGAAAACTAAACTCTAACTTTCTTCAAAACATTTTTTTTAATATTATTGAGTATCGTCACATACTTTCTTATAATATCGATATTTATAATATAGTATATTGATATTAATGAGTATTTATATAATATAGTATACTGGTATTAATGAATAGTTATATTACAATATTAAAACGTATTAATAGCTATGTATACAAATAGTTTAGAATTTGTCTAAATTTGTAATTATTTTTGTGAGAATAGTCTATTAAATACAATTTTTTTTCTCATGTTTTGTTCTTCTCACATGCTTCATATGGAGAATATTCACTCTAAGTCACTCAACATTTATATAGAATTGTTTCAAATAAACTCACTTAGGATAGGTTTGGGATAGGGGTATAAAAAAAAACAACAATCCAAATACCTTTGATTATCCAATCCAAATCATAAGGGTTGAGCTATGTTATAACTTTCTTCAAATTGAATTGAGTTATAATTTCATAATTATCTTTCATTTGGATCAATTCTTGGATAGGTCAATTTGTTACTCGATTCAATCCAACCCAATTCAAACTAAAAATAATAGCATAAATATGTACATAAGATTAATTAACAAGATAAGTTGTTAGCATGTTGGTAGAGAACATACACTAATAATGTACCTCTAGGAGGTTGGACTTAAAGAGGAAATATGAGATAAACGACAACTCAATAATCCAACTCATCTAAAAAATATATGAGTTAGGTTGAGTTGTTCTAATACATAAGAGTGGATGAGTTAACAGATTGACCTATTCGAAAATTTGGGTTATTTTAAAAAAATATGTAATCTAACTCAACCCAAACCATGTACACCCTTAATTTAGAGGACTGTTTATGTAAACATGGTTGAGTTATTATAACTCAACTCATGTTTGATTCATTGTAACTTTGGATTATTTAAACCAAACTATCGTTTTACCCAACCTTTGTCGTTATTTCACGTAACTCATGCTACAGTTTAAACCTTTTTGTCATTTCACGTATTTCTGGAGCATGAGTTATATAACTCATGCTCCAGATTTCGACTAACTTTACCTCTCTTCACCTCTACACAATCTAGTGTTTGTAAATATTTAACATGTGTTTTTTAGTAGTGTTAAGTTTTATTTTCTTTATAAATTGATTTCTTCAATAAAAAAAAAAAAAAAAATTACATCATGCATAAATTCAAACAAATTATAAGTGAAAAAAACAATCTAACGTAGGCTAAAATACTCAGAAAAATAAAATAATAAAAGGTTTGTCCAAATCCATTAGAAGAATGTATCGAACCTACATTTCAAACACGTTATTATTATCTCTCTTATATTAAAATTTATTAAACTTGTGACTATGGTGTCGAACTAAATTATACCAAATAAATGAGAATCAAATATTGATTTTCAGAATCGAATTCGTGATCATGGTGTTGAACTGGGTTATCACCAAACAATGAAACTGACAGGGCACCAACCCTTTCGCTCTTAAATACGTTATTATAATCTTTCTTATAATTAACTTGTATCTCTAAACCATCGTTTATCCTAACCTTTGTTATAATAATATACACTTCAAAAATCGTTTTCCATATAATATGTGTTATAATAATTTGCACTTTAAAATACCATTTAAGATAACCCACTATTTACAATAACACAACCAGTATCTTAAAAGAAATCTTAGTTTTTGAATTCTTATTATTGGAAAATTAGAAGAAAAAAAAAACATTGTATATATAATAGCTATTGGTTCTAGTAAGATTTTCTTAACCATGCATAGTGTTTAGATCTCCATCACTTAATGTTATTGATACTTATTCATATATTCCTACTAAATTTTTATATTACATGTTTTTTTTTTTAATATTTGTGAATGTTCAAGTCAATTTATTCGTAACTCGACTATTCTCATATGATAAACTTACTGACTTTATGATTTTGTCTCTTAAAAAAATATGTAGAAGTTGATTCTTAAGTAGATAAGAACCATGATTTGAACCAAAACTTATAGGACATTACAAATAATTCTACAAACCACATTTTTTTTAACTACTTTTGATTAAAAGTGAGAATTTTTGTTTTTGTAGTTAGTAAAGTTTTTACCATTTTAGAAGATAGATCGGAGAAAAATTCTAAATTATTATTTTTAGATTACAACTGTTGAAAGGATTGGTGGCCTGGAGATTTTATTACTTGGTGAAATCCAGTTTAATATCAAAATCATGAGTACGATTGTTATTTCGAACTGCCTATGTTCCCATTTCAATTCTCGGACAAAAACTACGGTTTGACCTCCTTTCCTTTTCCAAATGCAAATTTGCTCCTCGTGGGTTATCTTTGGTTGAAAATTTGTGTGGTTCTTATCTTGTGTTGCTTTGATTTTAGCTATAAGATGTCTTTTTGGTTTTATTGTGCTGTAATATTTATGTTGCTTTTAACTTTAAGGGTATGTTTGGGGCACCGTTTATGTAAACGGCCAGGTTGGCTATAATAACCCAACCCGTGTTTGCCCCACCGTTTATTATAAACGGTGGTTACTTAAACCTGTGTGCTCGTTTATCTAAACCTACGTGCCAGTTTATCTAAATCTTATATTTTTATTAAACATTTTTTTATCAATATTGATTATAAATTTTCCTTAAAATTTTCTAATATATATATATGATGTTTTTTTAACAAAATTAACTGGTGATTGTTTAAAAT
>JBBMKA010006140.1:0-10619 GCA_037833695.1 Sechiopsis laciniata | reverse complement strand
CCTTATTTTCTGTGGTTTTTCCACCAGGTAACTTGGGACAGCACCAGGACGGCTGGAGGAGGAGCTGCATGATCATGCGAGCCGCCGGCACTCTGCTTGATTTATATTTTGTTAACATTTGATTCAGCATGTAGTCGGGCACAGAGTCCGTAGGATTTGCATTGGGAACCTGATAAATGTTATTTGAATGTTTTGGTTTTCTGGATATTTCGAATCAGATCCCGGGGTTGGTTTTAATGTTTTTTAACAGGAAATGTTTTACATGTTTATAAACAGGTTCCGTGGAATTTCAAATGGATGTTTTAATGCATAAATTCTATGTCATGTTGTTTTATCTATCTTTTATGCATGCATGCTGAGTAAAGACCAGGTTTAGGACCATTTTTGGGTCGGGTCCTTACAAGCTTTCCAGATCTTGGAAAGGATCTCTTCAAATAACTTCAATGGTTAAATTCTAGGAGTAAACCAGGGAAAAAGAATAATGGAGTAATAGAAGTAGATGCGCTAACATCTATCAATGCACAAATGATAACCATGACTAGCCTTCTAAAAAATATGGTTGTAAACAACTCTATGCAAAACCCCTCTGTCCAAAATGCCTCTGTGGTAAATCATGTTACTAATGATTCTTGTGTGTATTGTAGGGAAGGGCACACATTTGAGTATTGCCCTAGTAATCCTGCCTCAGTGTATTACTTGGGCAATGTAAGAAATCAAGGACATATAAATAATCCCAACTCGAACACAGACAATCCAGGATGGAGAAATCACTCACACTTTAGTTGAGGAGACCATGGGGATAATTCTCAAGTCCCTCAAACTCAACAAAGAGTGAATCAACTGTCTGGATTTGGCAACTATAGTAACCAAAATTATGGACACAATCAGGGGTACAATAACTACCAAAAGCCCAATGCTCCAGTTCAAATTCCAAGGACCTCCCTAAAAAGCCTTATGAAAGAGTTCATGACCAAGACTGATGCTGCAGTGAGGAACCTAGAAATCTAAGTGGGGCAATTAGCTAATGAGCTAAAGACTAGGACGTTAGGAAGATTGTCAGCTGACACCGAGCCTCTAAAAAGGGATTGTAAAGAACATATCAAAGTCATTGAGCTAAGAAGTGGGAAGATATTGACTACATAAAGAAGAGCAAAAGAAAGCTTAGTTGATAGAGAAACTCCGACTAATCAAATCTTTCCTACTAAAGAGGAACCTGCAAAAGAGTTAGATCGAGAAAAAGTATAATCTACCTATAAGCCTCTACTTGAACATCCCTTATTGGGAAAAGGGAAAATTTTTGAAGAAAAGAAACTATTAGGAAAAGATAGTGAGATCCTTATGTATACGCCTCCCCTACCTTTTCCTCAAAGTATTATGAAGAAAAAGAAGAGGAGCAAAATTTTGAAAAGTTCCTAGAGATTCTTAAAGAAATTCATATTGATTCTCAAGTTCCTAGAGCATCTACCTTATGTCGTTATCAATTTATAGAAAATTTGGCACAGGTGAGGCACGACCTACCACAGTAACTATACATCTTGCTGATAGGTCAATTACACATCGTGAAGGGAAAATAGAGGACATTTTGGTCCAAGTTGATAAGTTTATTTTTCCTGTTGATTTCATAATACTAGACTATGAAGCAGATAAGAATGTACCTATCATTCTGGGAAGACCATTTTTAAAGATGGACAGGACGTTAATTGATGTGTTTGAGGGTACCATCACCTTAAGGATGAATGACCAGAAGTTGCAATTTAGCATCGACGATGCAATGAAATATCCGCTGGATCTAGAAGATTGTTCCCTCATTCACGCATTCGATAAAATGATTGAAGAAGAAGATAAACTTGATTTGTGGGAAACAAATGTCCAACTAGTTGAAGAAACTGATAAAGAGCTTCAAGGGAAAAAAAAAAAAAAAAAAAAAAAAAAAAAAAAAAAAGAAAAGAAAGAAGAAGAAAGAGTTGAGAATTTGGGAAAAGTTCAGACGCGTCAAAGAGTGTTTGATTCTCTTGACTTGAGTGAAAGAGAAATTCCATCCATGCAACCTTCAATCTTTAATCCTCCAACTTTAGAACTCAAGCCGCTGTCGCAATATTTAAAATATGCTTATTTGGGGGAAGAAGAAACCCTACCCATCATAATATCAGCTAGTTTGAGTCCTAAAAATGAAAACTCTCTATTGCAGCTCCTCAAGCAGCATAAAAGAGCTATTGGATGGACGTTAGCTGATATTCAAGGGATAAGTCCATCTGTTTGTATGCATAAGATAAACCTAGAGGAAGGTAATTTTAAATCCATTGAGCAATAAAAGAGACTAAATCCTACAATGAATGAGGTAGTAAAGAAAGAAATCATTAAATGGCTGGATGCAAACATAATTTACCCAATCTCTTACAGCAATTGGGTTAGCCTTGTTCAATGTGTTCCAAAAAAAGGAGGAATGAAGTTATAACAAACGAATCCAATGAAATCATTCCTACAAGGTAATAACTGGATGGAGAGTTTGTATGGATTATCGACGACTAAACAAGGCCACTAAGAAAGATCACTTCCCTCTTTCGTATATCGATCAAATGCCTGATACGTTGGTAGGCCAAGAATTTTACTGTTTCTTGGATGGGTGCTCTGGTTACAATCAAATCACAATTGACCTAAAAGATCAAGAAAGGACCATATTTACCTGTCCCTATGAAATATTTACTTTTAGAAGGATGCCCTTTGGATTGTGCAATGCACCAACCACTTTCCAAAGATGTATGATGTCGTTGTTCTCGGACATGGTGGAGTCTATCATGGATGTTTTCATGGATGACTTTACTATATTTGGGGAATCATTTGAATCTTGTTTAGGAAATTTTGGCAGAGAATTGCAAAGGTGTCAGGAGACCAACCTAGTTCTAAACTGAGAGAAATGTCACTTCATGGTTAAATAAGGCATAGTGTTAGGTCACAAGATCTTTAGGGATGGGATAGAGGTGGATCAAGCTAAAATCGAAGTGATTGAGAAATTAGAACCATCACAAAATGTGAAGGGAGTGAGAAGTTTCTTAGGACATGCTGGGTTTATAGAAGGTTCATCAAGGATTTCTCAAAAATTTCAAAGCCCTTATGTACAGTTCTTGAGATAAACTGACCATTCAATTTTGACTAAGCCTGCTTAAAAGTTTTTCAAACTCTAAAAATAACTCTAGCCACGACACCTATTTTTACAACACCTGACTAGTCTATGCCTTTCGAGCTTATGTGTGATGCAAGTGACTACGTCATGGGTGCATTGCTTGGTCAAAAGAAGGGTAGAGTAATTCATCCAATTTATTATGGCAGTAAGACATTAAATGAGGCTCAACTAAACTACACTGTCACTGAAAAAGAGCTTCTAGCTTTGGTCTTTGCAGTAGAAAAGTTTAAGTCCTACTTAATAGGGACTAAAATAATTATTTACACTGACCATTCAGCCATTAAATATCTGCTGACAAAGCCTAGTTCCAAACCAAGGCTTAGAAGATGGCTGCTATTACTTCAAGAATTTGGTATAGGGACCTTAGATTAAAAAAAAAAAAAAAAAAAAAAAGTAATAGCTGACCCTCTGTCTAGGTTAGAAATTCCCCGAGATGTTAGAAATAAAGCTGATATTAGGGATACATTTCCAGATGACCAACTACTCCTTGTGGCCGAAATTAAAGATATTGGAATTCCCTGGTATGCTGATATAGCTAATTATTTAGCTAGTAAGATTTTACCTCGAAATCTCAACCCCCAGCAACTTAAGAAGTTTATTCACGATTCAAGGTTTTATTTATGGGATGAGCCTTTTCTTTATAGGCAATGTCCAGATGGTATATTGAGGAAATGTGTAGCAGAACAAGAAATTTCGTCAATTTTAAAAACTGTCATTCCTCCCCTTATGGTGGACATTTTGGTGGGCAAAGAACTACAGCCAAGGTGTTCCAATCTGGTTACTATTGGCCTTCTATCTATAAAGACTCTCATCTATTTGGTAAAACTTGTGGTTCGTGTCAGAGAAGGGGAAACATTGGTAAGAGAGATGAGATGCCCCTCAACTTTATTCTTGAGGTTAAGCTATTTGATGTGTGGGGCATTGATTTCATAGGTTCGTTTCCTCCTTCTAAAGGTAACTTGTACATTTTGTTAGCAGTAGACTATGTGTCCAAATGGGTTGAGGCCATAGAATGTCCGATGAATGATGCAAGAACGGTAATGAGATTTTTACATAAAAACATTTTTACTAGATTTGGAACTCTGCACGTATTGATTAGTGATGGAGGTTCACACTTCGTCAACAGAGTCATGGCCTTTCTATTAGCCAAGTACAATGTCAGGCATAAGGTGGCCACTGCCTATCACCCTCAATGCAACGGACAAGCTGAGGTGTCCAACAGAGAGATTAAAAGCATTCTAGAAAAGGTAGTGAGCCCAACAAGGAAGGATTGGTCCATAAAGTTGGATGATTCTCTATGGGCATATAGAATTGCTTTCAAAATGCCTTTGGGGATGTCTCCATACAGACTTGTCTTTGGCAAAGCGTGTCATTTACCTCTTGAGCTTGAGCATAAAACTTTTTGGGCCACTAAACAACTCAATTTTTATTTAAAAACAACGGGCCAAGCTAGATTGACTCAACTCAATGAGTTGGATGAGTTTAGAAATTTCTCCTATGAAAATGCAAAAATCTACAAGGAAAAAACTAAAAAATGGCACGATAATAGACTAAGTCCTAAGATTTTCGAAGTAGGTCAAAGAGTCTTGCTCTATCACTCGAAATTAAAATTGTTTCCTGGGAAGTTGAAATCCAAATTGTCGAGCCCCTATGTTGTGCTTGAAGTTTATACCTTTCCTTAAGTTGAAATCCAAATTTTAAACTTCTAAAGACCTCAATCCATAAGCATATCACAGAATAAGCTCAAAGCACATACCTAGAGACTAAAAGCTTTTTGCCTAAACACTTAAGGAAAGGTATCTTCTCGTCCCTCTAGATATTTGCTTAGTCAGTTCAACCTTCAAAATTAGTGAAAACCTTAAGTTTGGGGGTTGCCTAATAATCATTGAGGACAATGCCTCGGTTAAGTTTGGGGGTGTGGCAAGCTTGCCTTTAGGATTTACAAGCTTTGGAAAAAAGAGTGTTGCAAAAAAAAAAAGAAAAAAAAAAGAAAAAAGAAAAATATAGAGCCTTTTGGATCACTCCACTTTTGTTTGAAATAACCTTGAGGCCTAAATAAACCATGTGCCCGCTGCTAGGTGATTCATGCCAACCACGAGGACATTTAGATTGAAAAGTGCATGGTAGAACCGTCCTTTGGGATAAAGTGTTCAAATAACTTATGGTGGCCGTCCTGCCTTTTACTTGGGTGATAGCTTCTTAGAAAGGAGTCACTCTAAGAACTACAAGCAAGATATTCAAGGAGAACTAATAGAAAGAGATAAGATATTTGGATTAACCAAATTTCTCTGTGAGAGATTCTAGATAGGTTGCAAAAGCTTTATGCAAAAAAATAATTAAAAACTAAAAAATAAAAAATAAAAGATAAATAAAAGCAAAGCATTAAAAATCTACTTAAGGACAAACCTAAAGTTGATAAACTAAGTGTTAAAATTAGAACACAATCTAAGTGAGATCTTTGGGTGTAATGAGCTGCGCAAGAACCTTTAAGACATTCGATTTAGTTAAAAAGGATCTTAGGCTAAGGTTGTGGGTGAGAGTAGAAGCTTTGAGTTGATTTAAGTAGTGAAGTTGAGTAAAAACTTAAAATTTGATGGTTGCAAAAGAAAATTTTGGCACAACAATAAAATCTTTTGCATTGTTCACATATAAATGGAATTGAAAAAAAAAAAAAAGAGTTTAAACTAATTGATATATATTTCAAAATGATCCTATGATGCATTGCTCGGGACGAGCAATGATGTAAGTTTGGAGGTTTGATAACTCTCCAAAGGAGAGTAAATTAGGTTTAAATAGGAACAAAAATAAATGAATATTAGTTTAAACTTGAATCAATTAGAGATATTAAGAAAATAACTGGAAAAAATAGGAAATTTATAGAAAAGCACACTGAAATTTAATAAGTTGGAAATTTTACCTTTTGAACTAAATTCTAAGATTTATTTAAGTTATTTATGACTAATTTGACTTATTTAATGTTTAGGTACATTTGGGTGCAGATTTTAAAGTTAATGATGTGTTGGGGCAAAAGTGAAAAAAACAAAGAGTTGATGGGCCAATTTCACAAGTGAAGACTTGAGAAATTTAATAGCAGAATTGTTAGAGAAAAATCTTATTTTCTATTTTGTTTATATTGATTATTTGTAAAATAAAAGGGAGAAGGTTAATTAGATTTGGGGATCTTCTCTTCTTTTTTTTTATTTAGTTTTTTTTTACGCATTTTTTCTTCCATCTCCTTAAGAACACAGTAGCTTTGAGTTTTTCTCCTTGTATTTTTCTTTCCCGTGACATTTCTCTTCTTATCGCTCGAACAATTTGGAGACATCTGGATGATTAAATAAAGAATTCGGTATTTCCTTATCTTTCGTTTTATCCCAATTTCTAAATTTTGTTTTTGTTAGAATCATGTTCCCGAGGAATACTTCATTCTTTCCCCCTTTAGCCATGAACTAAATCGTTCAAGGCAAGGATTAAAGGGAGGTAGACGTGTGTAAGGGAAAATAATTTGATGTGGATGATTCGGTTAATTATTTTTTATGCAATATAATTCAACGCTTTAGTCGATTGAGAGTCCACATAAAAGCGTGGTTGTTAGTAATTTTGAGAAAAATGCTAGTTTCATATCACATCATTAACGCCTTAGGTTCATAGGTTTTAACCGTGATTTAAAATTGGCTAGGGATAGTCGATTTACTAAATGCTATGTATGTTTAAGAATTGGCATTTAATTGAGAAATTGGATGTTCAAAATCAAGTAACTCGAGAGGAACTTTGTTACACATCTAGAATTAACGCTTCATATCATTAGAATCATCAAATTAAATTTCTCCCAAGCATGTTCAACCCTTTAATCTAAGCCTTTCTCTCAAATTTGGCACATTCATTTTTGCAATTTTTCATTGTTCACCTTTCAGAATCTGTTCTCGAATTCTTTTTGTTCTGAATTTTTTACTACAAATTCTCTACTTGTTAGTTTTTTATAGGTTTTCGTTTCAAATCGATCAAAGTTCTCTATCCTGAATAATGATTTTTTTTTCTAGTTTTTGCAACATTTTGAATTTTCTACACTTCTTCTCTGTGTTGTTTTCATAATAAATATATATTCTGAGATCCGTTTGTGCTGAAATTTTAACTATATGTTACTTGCTGTGTTAGTGACCTATAAGATTTTGTTTCATATCAATCGGAGTTTTCTAGGTTGAGTTACAGTTTTTCAAAGGTTATGTAACATCTAAAATCTCTGCCCATTTACTCTATTTTATTTTCGCAATAACTTGAGATTTTGATATCTGACTATGCTAAATTTTATTATACATGTTCTCTGATCTACCAATGATCTGTGGAGTTTTCTTTTGGGATAACCGAGCTCTATAGATTAAGTTATGAATTTTTTAACCTTCTAGTGCTGTTTGAAAATTCTATACGTTCGTTTTCTATTTGTTTTAGCTATAACTTTTTTAGTATGATATCCAAATGATCTGAATTTTGAATGCAAGTTCTAGAATTTGTTCTTCATAGCTTGGAGTTAATTTTATGTCATTTTGATATCTACGCAAAAAGTTGCTATCATTTTACTATCTGCCTTTTACTTCGTTATGCATTCCTTGTTAGAAGCTCAACAAATAAATATTTTTATCTTATCATTTAAAAAATAGAACCTAATAAAGCTTTGAACACACCTAATAGTTTAGTCCAACACATTGAAGTCCTTCAAGAGAACGATATAAAATATTTATCACTTGTTGCTCAGACCGTGTGCATTTGCACGAATCCGGGCGATTCTCTTTGCTAACATTGAGAGTTGACCCGATCTTTTACTCTTGCTATGGTTTCTGCATTCATTTTGGTTTCTGCTTTTTTATCGTAATTTCTCACTTCCGCACTACTTCATTTCGATCTCTACTTTCCATCGTATTTCCTTTGTGTCTGCTCTGCATAACTCTTTCTACAAAAATCATTTATTAGCGTGCATCCACTCTTTATCACGCGACTAAAAGTAAAAAAGTTTTCGCATAATTATTCATATTCCTTCCCTCCATTCCCTAATTTGTGAGCATTAGTCTTTATATTCACTGTTTTCGCATAAGATTTTCCTAAATAAAGCACAACAATGATTCGAAAGTGCTCTAAAGTACAGCAATGACTTTAAAATGTTCTAAATATTAACTCTGTTTGAGAGTCATCAAGTTCCCTCCCGAGATACTCTATAGCAACTCATGGGTACATTGCCCGTGAGTTTCCAATTTTTAAAAAGTATTACACATACTACTGGTCAGAAGGTTATCCCTAACTCAAACCCTAAAGATGTGTAAGACTGTGCATCACCTAGTGATTGCGGTTGGACTAAGCCCTTTTCGTACCCTTTTTCGAGGCGCACATAAAGCAGGCTGCAGGTGGATTGTCAGCCGACCCTTGCTATTAGAAACAACCACCACAATTACTAATGCATCCCCCTTTACCTCAAACATAATTCAGTTACTATCATTACATTCTTTTTCTAATGATGCATCTTTGAATTAAGATTACGCATGGAAATGTTTAATAGGGGATCAAGTCTAAAAAAACCAATCATAACTTAAATCAAGTCTACGTTACAACCTAATACTACGAAGTACAGTAAAGTAAAACATAAAAGTCTATCTATGAAAGCTGTAAACAAAACGTTAAAAAAGGCTACTGAACGTTGATGCCGCCATTACTTGTGAGTTCTGCATATTAATGGACACCACGGTACTAATTCACTAGGTTTCACAAGCAGTGGACACGATCGAGGTTTCAATCGGGACCTCGGTGACCTAGCAATCCATTAATGGCAAACCCGAACAAAACCACCACACTTGGCTCATTAATCCTTCACCTATTTATAGGAATATCTGGTTTCTTGTAGGCTACGTTCAATCTTTGCGAGGATCTCTCAGATGATTTATTCGAATGATAGCAATTTCCTACAATGGTCTGTTAATTTCCCAATCTGTGTCGTGTCGAGAATGCTTCCTTATTTATTCGTTCCCAAACGCGTCAATCGACATTCTTCTGTGATTCGATGCAATGCGTTGCATTTCTGATCATGTGCGAATAAAAGGTGCGTTAATGAGCTTAAAAGGTTCACAATGCATTTTATGCTTTAAAAGCGTGTAAATTTATGTACTTAACCACATTGTATCCCTATTCTTGATGTTAGCATAAATTTACCCTTCATGCGAACATATGCGAAAAACTTTTTAGCAATATTTCTTCTTTGTAATATGATTAATTCTCTTAGAAGAACTAAAATGCGACAACAAAGAGGCCTAAATAACTCTATTATTTAGAGCCATCAAAACTATTTATAGGAAAAAGAAGATCATGTATATTATAATAAATTATTATTATAGAATTTAAAAAGGTTAGTATTTTTCTTTTAAACTCTTTGTCCTCAATGATCACCCTAAAAAAGTTAATGTGGGTAAAATAAAAGTTTAGTCCATATGGTTTGAAGAAAGTTAGAGTTTAGTTCTGATAGTTTTAAAAATTAGAGTTTAGTTCCTATGGTTTTAAAAAATATAGAATTTAGCCCCTATGGTTTAAAGAAATATAGAATTTAGTCCCTATGGTTTAAAGAAACATAGAATTTAGTCTATGGTTTTAAAAACTATAATTTAGTCCACATGTAAAGACCCGACCCAAAAATGGTCCTAAACCTGGTCCTTACTCAGCATGCATGCATAAAAGATAATAAAAATCATTATACGCTTAAGACTTGCATAAAACAGTTATTGAAATTCTACCGAACATGTTTACAAAGATTTAAAACAATCCATGTTCAAAACATTAAAAAGCAACCCCGGCCAAGGTATAATTTGAAATAACAAATACAAAACATTCAAATAGCACCATCAGGTTCCATATGTAAATCCTATGGACTCTGTGTCTGACTACATGCTGAATCAATATAAATAAACATGAACATAAACAGAGTGCTGGCAGCTCCCATGATCATACAGCTCCTCCTCTAGCCTTCCTGATGCTGTCCCGAGTTACCTGGTGGAAAAACCATAGAAAATAACACTCAGTAAGAATCCCCAACCAGGGTACAGTATGAAACAACGCATCATCTAGCATTTAAGTAAACAAGCAAACGATTACCAACACAGAATCCCTGGAATGAGTTGTCAACACAACCCCTGAGTCATCGAAAGTCTCTTACTTCAGGCCTAATGATCGGCTCAATAACTGATCCCAATAGATATCCTCGAAGGTCTCTTACCCTCGGCCAAATGATCAACTCAAAAGATGATCTCAAACAGATATCCTCAAAGGTCTCATACCCTCAGCCAAGTGACTGCTCAACAGCTGGTCCTGACCAGCTCTCTAAACTGGTTCTGGGACATCCGGGAGAGTACCCGAAGTCTGGCTCTAAACTCAGAAAGGAAGGGTGTACTCACGAACATTAGCCCGA
>JBBMKA010006139.1:0-10620 GCA_037833695.1 Sechiopsis laciniata | reverse complement strand
CATTGCATTTCAGTTATTAGAGACAAAAAACATGGCATTAAGTTTTTTATTTTATTTTTGAAACCAAGGAATCATAGCATCTCTCCACTATAACCTACATTAAATATAGAGCAATACTTGGGTTTTTACTGTACCGAGTATTGCTCTTAAATATATAGCCCTATTCCATGGTAATAGATGGTGAATGTGGTTCAACATTGGGTTCGAATAGAGTAGAAGAGTCCTCATGGGATGATTCATCTCCCCTCCAACACATCAGATGCTGTTGATATATGCTATGTTGAAAAAACTTTCATGCAAGTATCGCTCAATGTATCGAAACTGTTGGGAATACAAATAAAGTGTTTTAGAATCCCACATTGATTAAATAAGGAGTAGATCTTGGGTTTATAAGGGATGACAAACATCTTTATTGGTATGAGACCTTTTGGGATAAAAACAGTCATAAGAGCCTAGGCCCAAAGTAGACAGTATCATACCATTATGGAAACCCGAGTAGGAAAGGTCAATTCTAAATAGGGACATGAAAATTATGTACATACTTATGAAATCTATTTAACTTCTCATTTTTTAATCTCTTGGGAATTTTCTTTTAAGATGCAAACAAAAGACTTAGGAAAGCTTTCTGATCTCGTGTTCATGAGACATCTCATGGTAGATTTCTCTTTGAACATCTCCCGTTGGAAATTTTTCTGCCACGTCTTAACAGCATTCCAAATAAGACTCGCAGACAATTCTCGATCAAAATAGCAAATACTAGATTCAAACATAAATTATTAGGTGTTTGGATAAAGTTCTGGATGAAGAGTTAATTTGAGTAGTTAGAAAATTGAGATTTTGATAATAATTTATTTGAATGTAGATTTTTATGGAAGAATTTTAGCAAAAAACTTGTTTAGATGTGATTTTTTTTTTTTTTTGTAAAGTTAAAAGACAATAACTTGTTTAAATGTCAATTTGAAATGAAAAGTTATTTTGAATAGATAAACATAAATGATTAAAAATTAATAATTTAAAATGAGTTATTTTGAGTAATTAAAAATGAAGAATTATTTTAAGTGCTTAAAAGTGAATAATTAAAAATAAATTGTTAAAAATAAGTTATTTTGAGTAGATAGAAATGAAGAGTTGTTTTGAATAGTTATAATAGCTAGTTTAAATATAATATTTTAAAAAGTAGTTAATAAATACTCATTTATAAATTCTCTCTAAATAAATCCAATAAGCAAACACCCCCTGATATTGTTATTACATAATCCCTGTTAAATTGTAAATTAATCTTAAACACATAATATGGAAAATTATAAAATTACAACTCAACTGACACCAGTTGTTTATTGTAAATTAATGTTAAACACTTTAGTTCAAGATGAAAATCAATTAATGAATAAGAGAACTTCCAAACCTAATAATGAAGTATGAAAAAATATCCCATTCACAAGCACAAGTGAAAGAAGAAGGATCATAAAAATCCATTACAGAGGCTTCCAATCTTGGAAGTTCCATCCAAACATCTTAAAGCCAAAAGAGAACTCTGATGACAGCTCTATTAGAGCATTAAACCAAGGGGGAAATAAAGTTGGGAACTTTCTTTTCTTTGGATAAGAATCACTAACAAAACAATTTCAAATATAAAAGGGCATTTACAAAAAGACAACTACAATTAGCAAGAAGGGTAGAATGGCTAAATTTGTGAACTATATTTTAGATATGCAGAGAAATAAGATATAAAGATTTATACCAAAGTTAATCAAATCCTCTTCCCATGTAACACATAGCTACTAGAGAACAGTACAGCAAAGAGAATCAATGGCAGAAATGATTATATTAGAAGATGTTACCAATAGTTAAAACCTCAAAAATTTAGAATCAAAGCTTTCCACATTGAAATGAAACTCACTACAACAAAGTCAAAATTACAAAACTACTACCAAACAAAAGTGTTCAATAGAAAATCAAACATATATCATAAAAATCATAAAATTCTACTTTACTCTTCCTCAGTAGCGGATTCCACACTCTTGTTGTTATGTTTCTTCGCATACCTCTGGTTCCTAAGAAACTTCGGATCCATCTACACAAATCAACAAAAACAAAAAACAAAAAACAAAATCGTAATGAATGGACTGTTTTCACACAATACTTACAAATGTAATCAAATTTGGCATTCATAACCATTAATATGGTTATTCATTAATACATTCTTGTGTAAATGAATTTTTTAAAAATTGATCTCGTTTGTAATTATATTCTAAGAACATTTTATTCCCAAAAAAAAAAAGGATCCAATAAGAACAAAATTGATTGTGTAAATGAATTTCATACTCCTTTAGTGGAAGTGTGGCGGTGCTTCCTTGGTTTCTTGATGCCGTTCCTATGGGCTTTGCGGGATTGATTGTGCGCTGTGTGATTCTTCGATTTCGCCATCTCTGAACAACAAAGAAGCACAAATTCAGAAAAGCAAGGATCTGCTGATCTTCGTTGTGAAAGAAATTGATGGAATGAGAAAGATTAGAACGTACCTTTTACTGTAAATGTTTTAGGGTTTTCTTCGCTCCAGTTAGGAAGAAGGGTATTTTGTTATGGCCACCTGAACTTGGGCTTGGGCCGATATTCTTATACTCTATTTTTCTAAATGGGCTTAACTTTGCACCTTGTAAAAGAGCACAAGTGGCTATAATTAGAAAACAAAAATTATAAATATCAAAATTTTAGAAAAGAATTCAAATATAGTCAAAATTGAAGCAGATGTTTCGCTCACATTTCAATTCATAAATGGTGGTTTTCAATCAAGTGAATTTTGAGTAGTTCTTCAATTAAGTTAAACTGATTAAAGATAATAAAAGTTAAACTGATTACGTGATCTCTTTCGTGGGGATCTGGTAACTTTCTTTTAAAAAAGAAAGAAATCATCCTCATTACCATGGTAGAAGATGTGTTGTCAACGATCCCACAAGATAACACACTGACATTAACTTAGCAGTTATACAAGGTGTGTGGTAGAAGTTATGTTGGTGGTTGAAAAACTTTCAAATAAGTCAAGTAGAAGGAAGTTGCACAATAAATTTCAACAAGGTGCTTTAACATGTGACGAAAACGAAAAATCTTGGAATGTGAGATTTCACGTGGTCTACTTTATGGTGGAGTAGGGTATGATTTTCAGACTTGAGAATTATGATTGTCAAAGAAAACAATATTGCCGTAAAAGATGTGGATTCTTGAAATATCTCACTAAGGTAGAATTTGTTAAGTTTTTTTTGCAAAATAATAGAATAAGATTATCTCACATCGTAAAGGTGCAAGAAGTAAGAAAGTTAAAAGGAAAAGGTATATGCCAAGCATTATAAACGAGCATGTGGCTTTAGTTTCAAAGCATCCATTCAGAAGCATTTTAAGTTTGATGAACTGACTCTAATTAAATTTATTTTAAATTCTCTTGTGGAGAGTAAGACAAAAAAAAATGTAAATAATATAAATTTTAAAGAGAGCGTTTATATATATTAAGGATTGGAGAAAGAATCCGACGTGATTGTAACACTAACCTGTTTAATATGGAAAATTTGTCTTAATACTTGTGGCAATAATATAGGAAAGCACTGCCAATCCCTTAAAATTTTATATTAAGTTTCTATTTTTTTCCAATCTATTATGATAGTGAAGAGATAAGGTTATAGATTTATATGACTTTATAAAACAATGTTACATTTATTAGATTAGGCTTTGAGAATGCAATCGAAAGAGTTGATGACATGTTGGTATATTAGATTAGTTGTATTTTAATTCGTCCTAAAAAAAAAAAACCTATGTATAGTCTTAAACAAGTACTATGGGCTTGGTTTGTATCCTACAATCAATAGATTAGAGGATCAAATTTCCAGTCTCACACGTTTAGAAAACACTTCTCACCTAAAAGTGTTACTATAACCTTAGAACTTGCAAATTTTAGGAGTCATTTTTTTAAATACGTACAACAATATTTAGGGATTGAAGAATTCGATTCTCCAACTTTATTTTTTCAATCGATTTTGCAAAACTTGAAGAGTTCTTTAAGAAAAACTATTTGAGGAAGCTGGCATCATATAAAGAAACTTAAATTGTCTTTTTTTTTCTTTTTTTTTTTTCTTGAAAGATGTTGGCAACAATATAACTCATGTACGTAACAAAGCGAAAAACGCATGGTGTAGGCCCTTAATTTGCTGGTGAATTACTTATTTTAGGAGAAAACTAATTCCTCTTTATTTGACTAAAATTACATGAAAGTTTGGATGAAAATTAAAAATTGAAAATCAATAATTTCATAGGATGATGGTCTTACGTGGTTGGATAAGCTTCCGACAACCTTGTTTACAGTTTTATTACTTCACCCGACCACCTATATCCAATTCCCTTTATTTCCGTCTAATATCCACATTCCTTTTTCTCCTACAATTTGTTAATAATTATTAGAAAAAAAAGAAAAAAAAAAGCAATGTATTTGAAAATTGATTGATTAAAAAATGGCCAATCAAAACCATCTTGATAAAAGTATCTATCTGGTGAAATAATTATATTCTATCTTGTTGGGTATGGTTAAACTTATTAGGTATGGTTGAATGTTTAATCAAAGTTCATTGCTTTGTTAGCAATCTATTCAATTAGTTATAATCTTTTTTTAACTTATTCTTAATTTTATTTTCCAAATCTCATAGTTTTAAAGTTAAGAGACTAAGAGTTATAATGCAATTATTATTATAGTTTTATTATTTGGTAGAGATCCACATGCAAGTCAAAAATATATGATGGTTTGATTTTATATTTCAACGAAAAGGCCGAACCAACCAACCTTCCAATATTATTGCAGGGACCCAGTATTAGTTCGGATATATTTGTAAAAAAAAAAAAAAAAAAAAAAAATCATATTTACAAAATAAATTGTTGGCATATATTCCCAAAATATTAATTAAATTACAGGAAAATAAAAAAATAATGGTAAATGAAAAAGAATCTTTTAAAGTGGGGAAAGGGATGGCTGAATGTGAGATAGGAATGCTGGCCTCTAAAGTCTAGCATTTATAACTCTTTTGATTTTCTTTTTCTGCCAAAAGAATTGTTTTGATATTTTAATTTATCCTATTTGTTCATTCTCATCCTAAAAAAAACTTCTAAAAATTACCAAAATGGATAGGGTTGGTGGGCCCTGGGCCACTTTACTTCAAAGTCCATTTCCCACCACTAAGTTTGATTGTCATTTTTATATTTAAAAAATGATCAATAATAAATAATAATTATTATTATGGTCATTCTCATCCTTCATCTAAACTAGAACTAAAGCATGTTGAGTAGGATTAATTTTTTGTCAAATTTAACATATCAGTTTGAGTGAGTTAAAGTGTATATATTCCCTCTCATCTTTAGAATCAAATACTTCAAAAGTTAAATGATAATTTTAAAGACATTTGAGAATTCAACAATTGTGATTATTGATATTAAAGTATACTTTCAACTTTAGGACTTTTGGCTAATTTTTATGCGCGGCCTTGATTTTGTTTGAGAAAAGAGAGGTCGGCTCTATGGAGGAGTAATTTCTCCCTATTATTATTTGTTCTATTATGGTTTGAGGTGTACAAAATAAATAAATAAATAAATCGATAACTAGAATAATTTGAACTATCCAATCCAAACCGTAAGGGTTCAGTTAAGTTATAATTTTATTTGAGTTCGGTTATGATTTTTTTAACTATCGTTGGGTTGGGTCGGCCTTAGGTGAACCAAAATTTGGCTCGTTCAACCAATCCAACTCAAACTCAGAATGATAATATCTTCTATGTATGTATGTGCAAGATTAATTTATAAGATATTTTCTTAGCATATTAGTAAGACATGATTTTTTTTTTTTTTTTTTAATGTAAAGAATATTATAGACTAATAAGATAGGTAACTTAGGTTTAAGTATAATACCATATATTTTGTGTTTATTTGTTTTTTTTTTTTACATATTTAAGGACTATGAGTTGAATTTTAGAGGATAAAATAAGATTAATCATAACTCGAGAACTCAACACAACTCAACCCAGGATATATGTGTTGAGTTGAGTTAGGTTGCTCTAATATATAGAGTTGGACGGGTTGACGAATTGACCAAATCAAAAATTTGGAATTGATCTAAAAATCTCTCATAATCAAACTTAACTCGGATCATGTACAACCCTAGTTGGATTGTTAATGAAGTTTCTTTAAAAAGAATAATAATTCAAAAGAATAATGTATAAATCCATAGACCTGATCTCTAGTCAATAGAGTGAACCAAATAAAATAAAAAGAAAAAAAAATCATTGGATGTATAATTTGAAAAATAAATTCATTAAACTGATAAATATGATTCAATCAAAACTTTTTTTGGATATCAATTTTGACCCTTATTCAAATCTCCTTGAATTTCAATTCAATTGTCACCCGTTTTTTCATGAGATATTTTGGCAAGCTTCGACCCTTTAACGACCATCTTGATGAAGTAGTGTAATACTTTGAAATATATTGACAATGAGATTATTATTTATTAAAGACTAAAAAGTTAAACCAACTTGATTGAATCGATTTTATTAAATATTTTCAATATTAACTTAGACTCTAATTTGAATCTCCTTCAATTTTAAATATCATCCATTTTTGCATAAGGTATTTGTTGATATGTCCAAATCTCTAACCACCACTCCTCTTATATGACGTTGTGTAATACTCGAAACCGATTGATAATAAATTGTTATTTTGAAAGATGTTCGTCACTTTTTTAGGTGGTTGCTTTCACAATTACTTCAAACATTCAAAATTCATAATTACCATATGAAAATGAGTTAATTGATTAAACTTCTTTTTTTTTTTTTTTTTTTTTTTTTTTTTTTTAATTTCCACTAAAACTCTCCCATAGCTGGGTTGGAAAACAATTTGGTTTTTGTTTTAGTAATCTACTTATCAATATCAACATCACGATTGATTTTATGCCATTTGGTAAATATATTTAGGACCATTTAAACCGTATATATATATAATTTTGTTTCCATTATTATTAACATTTTTAATGAGTGATTTGTTTAAGGATGGTTATGCATGACGACAAAAAGTATTCTTAATCCCAATTAACAAAGCTCAACTTTTTCCACACCTTTAATGAAAGTATTGATTTGTCTAATCAAACATGTTCAATTCAAACTATTTGAGCTCAATTATCACACTCACATCTTCAATGTGATCATATCTTGATTGCAAACAATATACCTAATATTAGAGATGTTCATTTTTCCAGTGGGGACCTCTAACGGGGCGGAGAATCCCCGTTTAGACGGGGAACAGAGAAAGAAATTCACCGTCGGCTAAAGGGGGCCAGGGATGGGGAATGTATTCTCCGTCCCTGTTTCCCCGATCCCCGCCTCTTTTTTTTTAATATTTACTTCCTCTAATTTTCATAACCATTCTCATATAGCATACATATATTTTTAAACTTTTGTTGGTATAATATTATAGTTATGAGATGTTGATGTGGTGGTGTATCCGTGTCTTCAATAAAAAAAATTGTTACCCTTCGTTGTTGCATATTTTTTTTTATTATACATTTTTCTCATTTTAATCCTTTAAATTTTTTATAAAAAAAAATATTTGTGGGTGAAATTATGTATTCAAATGAATATTTTTTCTTAACAATTAACAATATAGTTGAAATTTGATAAATATTTTCTAAGAATAATTAATTTTTTGATATTATTATTCATAAAATATTTTAAAAAAATTGAACGGGAAAAATTCCCCATGGGAACCCGATTCCCGCGAATTCCCCGCGCCCCAATTCCCAAAAAAAATGATAAATTTTCCAAAAACGGGAATTGGTTTTGGTGGTGGAGACGGGAAAGCCATTCCCGGTGGACATCTCTACCTAATATGTTTATTAGACAAGTTAAGCCTATACACTTTTTTAGAATTCAACAAAATATAGATATAAAAGATTCTTATTTCTAAACTATTAATAAAAAATATATTTTTAATAAGTTGAGTTATGCTTTAACTTAGAAATTTAGGCTGCACTTATTTATCTCGATCTATTATAAAATTTATAGAACAAAACAAAGTCAGTATCCTTTTCTATTTTTAATTTGACCCAAACAATCTATAGTACACTAAATGTTACCCAACATATCATGGTATTATTAAAATGTTGCCAAATTATTTGGCTTATCATAACAACCAAATAATTGACGAGTTGTTGACCGAAAAAGTAGTATCATAATGTGAAAAATAGATAATAATTCATTATTATTGTTATTAATAATTGTAGGAGAACATATATATATATATTAAGTAAAATCGGTTCACGGAGGTTATGGTAATTTCGAAAAAATTAGAACTTTTTTTCGGTAAAAATGGATGAAAAAAAATTCAACGGTTGGTTGAGGAGTGCATGTGCCATCTCTTCCATTGGCCCATTTCTTATTTTCAAATATTTTAGTTTTTTAGTTTTTTATAATGATTTTATTTTTTTAGTTTATAATAATGAGAGATGAAAAATTCAAACACATTTTGTAGATGAAATATAATTCAATATTATTTAGCTACTGTTGTTCTTGTTGCCAAATATGTTCATGCCTTTATACAAATACATTATAAAATTCAAAGATTATTTAATTTCTATTTTTACAAAATTTTATATTAGAAATCCAATAAGCTAAGTGGCATCATTCCTCTATATATATATATATATATATATATATATACTTTTAATTTTTTTTAGTACGTGGTGTTATATGACAATTTTTTTTTTCATTTTTAGTATTTTTATAATATGAATGAAACTATTTATTTTCATAAACAATGGTCATTTCAAGATACTTTATTCTCACTTGCATGCATCGTGGAAAAATTTTCAAGAAATCACCCAACCTAAGACTATTTAAAGCTAAGTACGTTTAATTGTGAAATTTTTTAGACTGAGCCACCCAAAAGAAAGATGCACCTGGTTGGTATAAGTAGTGCAAATCATATATTTTAAGCCTTCTCATTAGATGGCTCTCTCATTCAGATGTGGTAGGCGTTACATGCCCACCAACTTCCGCTTTGGTTCGTCCTCGAACCATATCTTACTAGGAGAGATTCGACTCTACTTATGTGGTGAGAAAAGAAAAAAAAAAAAAGTGGGTGTGAAATACAATTGTTCACGAGGTTACTTATTTTTGTAAATAAACAGTGTTAAATTAGTGGAGTAGTCAGATTGGAAATCAGAGATCATCACGAGAAGGCTTGTTTTTTCACTTTCCAATATCATTTCTGCCATTCCACTTCATTCATAGGCCACCACACTACTTCACAACATCTCTCTTACCCTGCTTGTTTGTATATTTAAGCCTTATGATTCTTTTTTTTTAAGTTAAATTATTGTTTAAAATAATATTTTCTATATCTAAATTTTTTTTATGAACAATAATAATTTATTAGGCAATAATTTAGTTTTTTTTTAACCAATAACAACTTAATTCATTAACAACAAATTCTCGTAACCGCGAATCAGCGAATCATTAAGTCAAAAATCAAGTCATGTGTATTAGTATGACTTGATTGAATAATTTACATATCCTTGAAACTCAATTCATCTCTATCTTTACTTCTACAAATGAGAGAAAAATTAACGCACATAATTATTATTTATGTTTGGTAAAAGGAATAATCTAGAAAAAAAAGTAGTTATGTGGGAAATGAAAAATGTAGTTATAGAAGGAATGAGAATTATAAGAGAGAAGATAGAAATAATTATTGGTGGCTGCAATTAATAGAAATTATTCCTCATCTCCTAATTTGATCTACTTGTCTCAATTCTTTTTTTTTTTTAAAAAAAACTTAAGCATCTTCATACATTTAAGAATCATTACAACCTAATCTTTCCACTAGACAACAAACTAGCCCAACTCCAAATATTATTAAACCCAATCTTAATACTACACTCATCATTTATCTTACTTATTATTATTAGTAAGACTTGATATAATTTATTATTTATATCGTTTTAAATGATTTTGCAGATTGAAACATGGTTGCCCCATTGATAAAAGTAAATATATTGTGCTTATCATTCTTGGTTTATTTAACTTTAAAAATGAAAAAATTAAAATAAAAAACTTCGTTATATATATATATATATATATATATATTAATTATCTAAAAATAGCATAGAAACTCACATGACTACATAAACTAGAATTGTAGTTAGAGTTTCATCCTCATATTAATGATATTTCATAGATTGATGAAGAGAAATTGGGATTTTCCCCCTCATTTGCAATATAAATATTAATGAATAAAATCAGCGAAAAGTTTACAAAATATTCAATGTGGGTATTGGCTATAAAGTGAGGGCGGCCTCACCCTTTTTCTTCACTCTATCATTTTTCCAAAGGATATAAAATAATTTATTTTTAAAAAATAAAGTAACCAAAAATTTCCTCTGCTTCTAACCCCCTAGTCTTAGCCGTCATCCCATTCTCACCCTTATGCCGAACTTCCTAGAAATCTATAAGATTTTTTTATATATTTATTTACATATATATATATATATATATATATATATATATATATTTTTTTTTTTTTTTTTTTTTTTTTTTTTTT
>JBBMKA010006138.1:0-10621 GCA_037833695.1 Sechiopsis laciniata | reverse complement strand
TCCTAGTTCTATCTTTGTTTCATTCCAATTCGATCCTGATTTGTGTGATTGCTTATTTAGGCAATTATACAACACATTTGCAGGAGTTTCGTCTTCAATCTGTTGAGGAATTTGAACATAATCAGCGATTGGTTTTCAATGAGCTTTTTAAGGAAGGTGATGTTGTTGTGGCACCACTATTGGAAAGGAATTTCACGGTTTTGTGTTTTTTGTTTTTGCTCATTCTGTTTTAAATTATGTGTATAATTTATTAGCTATATGTGATTTCCTTGGATTTCCATTTTTCTCTGTGGTTCTTGTTTTTTGTTCTGTGCCTGCATAATGTTGGAGTTGAATTTAAACATCCTCTCAAGGATTAATCATGAATTTCATTGATATTTTTGCTGTTAAATTTGAATACCCAATTGCATAGACAATTCATGTTATGAAATTGGAATAACAATTGTCCTCGAGGGGTGGCACAGTGGCGGAAGACTTGGAGGCTTTGAAGGTTAGCTCCTTTAAAGGTCCCAAGTTCGAGACTCACCAGTGACATTACTCCTTCGATGTCTCTGGTGCCTGGCCCAGGGACAAAAAAAAGAAATTGGAATAACAATTAAGATAAACAGTAAAGAAAGTCCAAATACGACCCAAATACATAAAAATCCAAATACGAAAACATAAATTTAATTAGTGACCTTTGATTAAATAACAGTGGGGTATCATAGTTCAAGGCATATCTCAACAATTTCAAAGCCTGAACTAGTCTAACATGCCTAGTGTGAGCATAGCTCAACTAGCATAGTGATGTATTAACAATCTCAAGATTTGTGATTCGAGTTTCTTAATTCACAATCATTATACTGGATATGTCATCTAATCTTAAAAGGTTTTATGTCCCACGATGAGTCTCAGTTGTGTGAGAATTTTTTTTGCTAGTCTTGGCTGTAGATAAGGGTGCCTCTACTGTCTTGGCTAGCTTTCATCCCAATGACATTCTTTGTCATCCCTTATCATTTTTTCCCCTTTTTGTTTAGTAATTCAAGAAGTAGGGTGGGGAATTTGAATCACTAACCTATCAGTCAAGAGCATATGCATCTAAAGGTCGAGACACGTTCTAGATCGCCATTGCTTGTCATGGTAGACGCCATAAGATTGTCATTTTTTTAAGTATTAGAGGTTGAGAGATTTGAACCTGCCATCTCTTTGGTTGAAGATATATGTCAATTATCATTGGGTTAAGTCTATTTTAGCCCATAAGATTGTACCTGCATCTTCATACGCATGCCAAACTATTTAATATACTCTTAAGTCTTAACACCTTCCCCTTGTATATAGGTTCAAGTATTAATACTCAACAAATATTTATGAGGATTTGAACTCAAAATTTTTTACTCTAGCAGTATATTAAATCACCCTTAGTTAGATTTAGACATGAGAGCTTAAGTTGAAACTTGATTGTTTAAAATGTTGTCAACACCCTTATGTGTAAACTTAGATATTAATTTGATTTACAAGACCTAACATGTGAAGTAATGTAAAGTTGGAAGGAAACCAGTCACAAAAGTAGGTTTTACTCATTTTTTGTTCTCCACTCTTTTCAACACTACCCTCCTTATACTTTGCTAACTTTTCTAATTATTCTCTAGGTGGAATCAAGAGGCTCAACTTCAAAAGAGGCAGATGACCCACGGTTCCAAGAGTCACAGGGCACTCGGGTCGATCGGTGTAGGAACTACACCTGGTCACGTGCACAAGGGGAAGAAGATGCCCAGAGGATGGGAGGAATGAAGAAAAAGATCAGAAAACCTAAGATTGTGAAAATTGATGATGAACTTAATGTTGTGATGATCAAAGGAGCTGTCCTGGATAAGCCCGAAAACATTCTTCGAATTGTTGGAATAAACTTAAATATAATTTAATGTATTTGGAATAGTTGTTAATTAATGAATTAGTGGGTTGACAATTAAGAAATTAATGGGTTGTCAATTTAAGAGACGAATTAAGGAATTAGTAGATTCTTGATTTAGCAATTAGTGGGAAATATTTATGGAAAGAACTTGGAGACCAATTTTGTAATAGGCTATAAATAGAGTGTTCCTTCATTGTGAATTATAGAGACAATCGTAGAGCAAAAGAGAGTGAAAAGAGGAAAAGTTGTGTAGAGAGTTATAAAGAAAGCAATTGAAATAAAGGAAAGTATCTTAGAAAAATTTGTTGTGTGCATTGTCTCTCAAATCTCAAAGCGAAAGCTTGCGCGATTGTTAATTGTGTTTTATTGTTTTTGTTTTTTGAATCTAGATCTTACAAATTGGTATCAGAGCCAATGACAAACGTGACGGGTCAAATGTCGCTGCTAGAGAATATCAGATGAATTGGAGCATTCATATGAAAGCACTACTTGGATCTCATGATGCATGGAAAGTGGTCGAAGAAGGTTTCGTAGAACTAGAGAATACCACGGGTTATACGGTGGCTCAAACCAAAGGGTTGAAAGAGATGCGATCGAAGGATAAAACGACATTGTATATGCTGTTTCGAGCAGTGGATGAATCGGGTTTTGAGATGATTGCGAGTGCAACTACTTCAAAAGAAGCGTGGGACACTTTAGAGAAAGTGTTAAAAAAAGTTGACCTAGTGAAGCAAGTGCATCTCTAGACTCTTCGCAGCGAGTTGGAGAGCATAAAGATGGAGTCAGAAAGTGTATCTGACTACATCACGCGTGTACAGACGGTGGTGAATCAACTGAATCGCAATGGCAAAAAGCTAATGGATGCGGGAGTTGTTGAAAAGATTTTGAGATCATTGACGGATAATTTTTGAGAATGTGGTGTGCGCAATAGAGGAGTCAAAGGACCTTGCGATGCTCACTGTTGACTAGCTTGTTGGTTCTCTTGAGGCACACGAGCAACATAAAAACAAGAAGAAAGAGGAAACGCTAGAGCAAGCACTTCAAACCAAGGCATCGATTGAAGATGAAGAGGTACTCTATTCTAAACAATTTTAGAGTAGAGGTCGCAAATGTGCAGGTCATGGATATGGTCGCAGTAGTCAAAGCGATAGTTATGATGCAGAGAAGGAACATACGAGTCAAGCGAATTGGCGTAGAAGAGAATGCAGTCTAGAAAGAAGCTGTAGATCGAATCAATCAAATATTGAATGCTACAATTGTCATAAGTATGGTCACTATGCGAGTGATTGCTATTCCACTAAATGTTATAATTGTGGAAAAGTTGGACATTTTGCGAGAGATTGTCGTTCGGATAAAAGGGCTAAGAAACAAGCAACTTAGCAGTAGAAAACAATGTGAATGATGGTGTACTTTTGATAGAGCATAAAGAAGGAAGCAACAATAATGATACTATGTGGTATCTCGACTTAGGGGCAAGCAATCATATGTGCAGACACGAGCATCTGTTCAAAGAGATGCGGAAAATTGAAGATGGTCATGTTTCTTTTTGCGATGCATCAAAAGTAAAGGTAAAAGCCAAAGGTATAATTTCTTTTGTGTAGAAGGATGGCTTGATAGGGTCAGTCCAGGATGTCTATTATGTACCAGATCTCAAAACAAATATTTTGAGTTTGGGGCAACTCACAGAGAAGGGTTATTCTGATTTTTGAAAGATTAGTTGCTGCATTTGAGGGACAAGAAAGAGTGTTTTATCGCTCGAGTAGAGATGAGAAAAAATCACATGTATAAATTGAATTTGAGAAATGTATGAGAAAAGTGTTTGCGCGTAAATGAAGAAAGCGAATAGGACTGGAACAATTCGATGGAAGTCAGCGTCGAAGTTGGAGAATTACCAGTCGTCGCATCAACAAGTATGCCAAGAGAGTCTGAAACAATTGAAGAAGAAGAAGAAGAACCACAACAACCTTGAATGTCGAGTTTGCATGAATTGTACGATGTGACAAAGGAGGTGCATCTTGTTTGTCTTTTAGCAGATGCAGAAAGTATTTGTTTTGAGGAAGTAGTGGGAGATGAGAAGTGGCGAACCACAATGGATGAGGAGATCAATGCGATTGAGCACAATGATACATGGAAGCTGACATAATTTTCGAATGCAAGTCAGCCGATTGGTGTGAAATGAGAATTCAAGAAGAAGATGAATGCGCAAGGAAAGATAGAGTGGGACAAAGAGCTGCCTGTTGCAAAAGGAGACAAACAGAAGTCAGGAATCGCCTATAATGAAGTTTTGGCTCCTGTTGCGAGAACAGATCTCGCATTAAGTGTTAGCATTGTTAATCGGTTCATGGAGGAGCCGATTTTTTTGCATTGGAAGGCGTTGAAGCGAGCAAGGATCAAGTTGCGGATATTTTTAAAGTCGTTGCCGAAAGTATTGTTCGAGAAATTCAAGAAGATGATTGGCATGGCGGATGACAGGAGCATTTAAGTTTATGGAGGAGTTTTGTTGGAATAAACTTAAAATATAATTTAATGTATTTGGAATAGTTGTTAATTAAGGAATTAGTGGGTAGATAATTAAGGAACTTATGAGTTGTCAATTTAGGAGACTAATTAAGGAATTAGTAGATTCTTGATTTAGTAATTAGTGGGAAATATTTATGGAAAGAACTTGGAGACCAAGTTTGTAATAAGCTATAAATAGAGTGTTCTTTCATTGTGTATTGCAGAGACAATCGTAGAGTAAAAGAGAGTGAAGAGAGGAAAAGTTCTGTAGAGAGTTATAGAGAAAGCAATTGAGAAATAAAGGAAAGTGTTTTAGAGAAATTTGTTGTCTCTCCAATCCTGAAGCTAAAGATTGCGCGATTGTTAATTGTGTTTTATTGTTTTGTTTTTCGAATCTAGATCAAGATTGTGAAATTTGATGATGAACTTAATGTTGTGATGATCAAAGGAGCTGTCCTGGGTAAGCCAGGAAACGTTCTTCGAATAGCTCCTGCAAAGATAGTAGGAAAGAACATTCCTAAGAACTAGCTTTAGCTCATCTGTTAGAATTGTGTGTTTTGAATTCCTTTTTGTTTCTTGAGTGGTTGTAACTCTTCAACTTGTTATTTTTATCTTGATAAGTTTACTGTTGAGGTATCCAGAAATTTTTTAATCCATTCCCAGCTTTTCATCAGTTGATGATTACAAGTAATAGGCTGCATTCATCTTTTGAACTCATTTCCTACCTATGATGGTTAGCCTGAATCCATCTGAATTCATCTATTGATAGATTAAATTTTTTTCTTTTGGAAACCCAAAAAGTTTCTTCTTATTATCACAATAGCAACCATAGGGGTTATTTGGACGAGGATTTGTAGGAGTAATTAGAATGAAGAGTTATTTTAAGTGATTAAAAATTGCGATTCGTGCAATAATTTGTTTGGATGATTTTTTATTTATTTGTTTATTTTTTTTTTTTAGAGGAGTTACATGCAATAGCTCATCTGGATGAGGATTTTAGTGGAGGAATTGCCGGAAAAACTCGTTTTAATGGGAATTTTGGAAGAGGAGTTGTATGTTGAGTGGTTTAAAATTGAAGAGGAGTTGTATTTTGAGTGACTAGAAATGATGATTATTTTGAGTAGTTACGATAGCTTGTTTGAATTGAGTTTTTAAAGAGTAATTGTAATAGCTCGTTGAAAATCGCAAAACAAGCAGCCCATAACTACTTACTAAGAAAACTAGCTGCAAGACTTCTTTCTTCGTGACTACTTACATAGTTACAAATTTTTTCTACTAGATATCTTCAAAAAAAAAAAAAAAAAAAATTAATAGGAAACAAAAATTTTCATGATGTATGAAAAGTTTCAAAAGAAGTCATCATTAATTACAAAAATTACTTCAATGCAATATAAAAGTAGATAAATTACAATGTTTAAATCGTGGAATAGTGTGAACTTATGTCCTGGCCAGGTTAGTGATTCATTTGCATGGTTTTCGTGGACAAAGATGTGGTCGTTTCTATTCTTCCAAACCGACCACCAAAAAGCACTAATGAGTAGTTACCATACATTTTTCTTTTTTCTCTTTATAAGGATGCCCAAAGAAAGTTATCTAAGATTCAAATGTGCACGAAAGTTATCAAATGTAGTTAGGTTAAAAAGTTATATTGTACAAAAATTAGCCTAAACAATCACGAATGTAATATACATATATAGCAAGATTCCCAAAAAGTGATGCGTTAGATGGTCAATATTAATGCTTTTTTGGAAGTATGGGGATAAATCTTTTTTCAAATCAACTATAAATTTTTCCAATATCAGCATGAAGATAGTTCTAAGTATCAAAAAATAATTATTTTCTAAAAGATGATTTTCTTCGACATTTTTTCATAATCATGTTCTTTTTTAGCATCTTATCAAAAAATTGGCTCTAAATGAAACAATTTGCACAGTAATAACTTGTATTGGCAATTTACACCACTCACAAAATTATAAAATAAGTTTTAAAGCACTTTAGTCTCTAGATTTATGGGAAATAAATAATAGTCTCTAAACTTTAATTTGCAACTTGCTTGATAACAATTTAGTCCATGCATTTTAGTATATAATAATTTAGTCCTTGTAAAGCTATAGTTAAGATTTAATAAACTACAAAGGTAAATAAACTTTCTTAAATGAAGATGAAACCCATTATAGAATTTGGCATGGCTTCATTGCAAGTGTAGATCGACGATTGGTTCTTCTAGTTACGTAAATATAAACAACATATAGGATCAATTCTCAATTCTAGAGCATAAATCACAAACTACATTGTTTGGAAACAGAAATTTGTATTCTTTACAAGTAAACTTCGGCGCGATGTTGTCTCCAAAAGGGTCGAGAAACACCTCGCAAAAATGTATTGTCATAGTGTTCTCGAACTTCGAGAAAAGCACAAAAAACCTATAAATATGCAATCCACAGACATAACCCAATCATTGACCCCCTAAGGACCCTCCAAAACTTGCAATCAATTATATCCATTGCTCTTGAGAAACCAAAAATAAAGTTAAACAAGTGCATTGACTGCAAGGAGATTGACTCAGAACAGTAATATGTACAAAACCTTCAAAATAATGCAGCTATATATAAAACATTGATATCACAATTAGCAGAAAAATTCTAATCATCTTACTTCTAATCTTTTTTCAAAATGTGGATCCCAAAAGTCATACCATCGCTATGCAATTTCACGATCTGGAGCGGAGATGTTGCTCGTAGAAGTTGATCAACTGGTATTAGCTAACACTACAGTTAGAAGCAAAGGAAAAACTAGCATTAGTTAATCATTATGAGTAGCCTATTGGTCAAAAGGGTATTAAGAAACTAGAAGGTCGCGGGTTCAATCCATGGTGGTCACTTACTTAAAAATTAATTTTCTACAAGTTTTCTTAACATTCAAATGTTGTAGGGTCAAGCGGCATGTCTCGTGAGGATAGTCCGACGTGCACGTAAGGTTACCTGGACATTCACAGATATCAACAAAAAATTGAGCATTGTTTAAAGCAGTTCAAAAGCATAATAAAGGGTGGAATAGAACCAGTTACCAGTAGCGGATTGTTAGCCTTGATGAACTTGTTGTCGAATCACTTATGTTCCATCAACCTACAAACGAGAAATAAAATAATTTGGAAACATGAAAGAGGCTAACAATAGATACATTTTCATCCAAAATGTAAGAAACGTGGGGCTCCAATGGATATGTCTCTCTAAAGTATCTTGAGTGCACATATTTTTCTTTAGAATGTTACTTTTAAGTTTTAACATTCTAGTTTCCATAGTAATCACAAACGATATAGAACTATATTGCAATATCAATAGTCTTCTGAGGGTTGTCTCTACCCTACATTGAGACAATACTTCCTAAGAACTCTAACTCTCATATTTATAACCAAGACGCATCTAACTAATTACTACTAAACCCTTATAATATATCAATATTGTAGTAAAATATACTCTCGAAAAAAAAAAAAAACCCTAGTCACGCTTCACTCTCCATCCAATCTTTCCTCATTTGGCGCCACGAGAAGTAAAGGTTACACTCCACTGGCGTTGCAGTTTAGAGAGTTGCTCTTTCCGGTCTCTCCTGACCCCTCTCCTCCGGTATGCAAGCTTCTGGTTTTACTTCTAAAAATATGGTAATGTGAGTTTTTTCAAGTTTTTAAATAAACTTCGCGACAAACACTCGCTCAAAAAAATCTCGAGACGAACTTTTATTATTTATTTACAAACGCATAATTTTAGGCGGGTTCTTGGTTTTAGTTCTCAAACATGGGACTGGGAATATGGTCAAGTTATCATAAAAACTTCACGACAAACACACGCTCCAACAACTCTCGAGACTAACTTTTATCATTTACTCTCAAATGCAATATAATTTTATCCCAGTTCTCGGTATTAGTTCTCGTAATATGCTAATGCAAGTATGATCAAGTTATCATAAGAACTTCGCGGCAAACACTCGCTCAAAAAACTATTAGGACCAACTTTTATTATTTATTCACAAATGCATAATTTTATGCGAGTATTTGGTTTTAGTTTTCGAAACATAAGAAATCGAATATGGTCAAGTTATCATAAAAAGTTCGTGACAAACAGTTACGTTAAAAACACTCAGGATAAATTATTATTATTATTTTTATTAAAAAACGCATTATTTTATGAAAGTTTTTTGTTTAGCTACAAAAACATGGTAATGTGATTTTTTTCAAGTTTTTAAATGAACTTCGCAACAAATATTCTCTCAAAAAACTCTTGGAATGAACTTTTATTATTTATTCACAAAAGCATAATTTTATGCGAGTTTTTGGCCATGTTATCATAAAATTTTCGTGAAAAACTTTCGCGTCAAAAACTCTTGGGATATATATATATATATATATATATATATTTCTAAAAACGCAATTTTTTTTTGCAAGTTTTCGGTTTTAGTTACCAAAACATGGTAATGTGAGTTTTTTCAAGTTTTTAAATAATCTTCGGGATAAACTCTCGTTCAAAAACTCTTGGGGTGAACTATTATTATTTATTAAAAAACGCATAATCTTATATCTTGAAACACGGTAATGCATGCGACTATGGTCAAGTTATCATAAAAACTTCGTGACAAACACTCGCGCCAAAAACTATCGAGACAAACTTTAGTCATTTACTCACAAATGCCTAATTTTATGCGAGTTTTTGGTTTTACTTTCCGAATTATATGCTTATGCAAGTATGGTCAAGTTATCATAAAAACTTTGTGACAAACACTCCATAAAAAACTCTCAGGGCAAATGTTTATTTCTTTTTTAAAAAACGCATAATTTTATGTGAATTTTTTGTTTTAGTTCCGAAACATGGTAGTGCGAGTATGGTGAAGTTATGATAAAAATTTAGTGACAACCACTCGCGTCAAAAACTTTGGGAATTTTTTTAAATTTTCTATTAAAAAATGCATAATTACATGCAAGCTTTTGGTTTTACTTCTAAAAATATGGTAATGTGAATTTTTTCAAGTTTTTAAATAAACTTCGCGACAAACACTCGCTCAAAAAAGTCCCGCGACGAAATTTTATTATTTATTTACAAACGCATAATTTTATGCGAGTTTTTGGTTTTAGTTCTCAAACATGGGAATCGGAGTATGATCAAGTTATCATAAAAACTTCGTGACGAACACTCGCTCCAATAACTCTCGAGACTAACTTTTATCATTTACTCTCAATTGCAATATAATTTTATCCTAGTTTTCGGTATTAGTTCTCGTAATATGCTAATGCGAGTATGGTCAAGTTATCATAAAATTTTTGCCACAACACTCCCTCAAAAAACTATCAGAACCAACTTTTATTATTTATTCACAAATGCATAATTTTATGCGAGTATTTGGTTTTAGTTTTCGAAACATGGGAAATCGAATATGGTCAAGTTATCATAAAATGTTAGTGTCAAACACGTTCAAAACACTCGGGATAAATTATTATTTTTTATTCAAAAAATGCATAATTTTATGAAAGTTTTTTTTGTTTTAGCTACAAAAACATGGTAATGTGAGTTTTTTCAAGTTTTTAAATAAATGGGGTTTTTGCATGTATAATAAAAAAAACCAAAGAAATTGCATCAATAGCACAAATTTGGAAATAATTCATACATAGCAGATAATAGAAACGGGCTTGCCAAAAATACCAAAAAGCCCACGTACGCATGATGCTGCCGATTTTCTCCAACCCACTAGCTAACTTCTATCAGTTACATAATGATTGACTTCTATCACTAAAGAAAGTGACTTCTATCACTAAAGAAACTTACTTCTATCACCTACAAAAATCAATGATTTCTATCACTTTAAAAAAAAATGATTGACTTCTATCACTTAAAAAAAATTGACTTCTCTCACTTAGCAAACTAGCTAACTTCTATCAGTTATATAATGATTGACTTCTATCTCTAAAGAATCACTAATGAAACCAACTTCTATTACCTACAAAAATAAATGACTTCTATCGCTTTAAAAAAATGATTGACTTCCATCACTTACAAAAATTATTGATTTCTATCACTTAAAAAATAATTGACTTCTATCACTTAGCAAATCGATTGATTTCTATCAGTTGAACTATTAGAATTAAATTTGATTGAAAACAATCAAAGTCAATTTTAATTGATTATGAACCTGTAGTCCTGATCTAGGTTATGAAGTTGTAGTTGTTAATTGATTGAAGTCAACAAC
>JBBMKA010006137.1:0-10622 GCA_037833695.1 Sechiopsis laciniata | reverse complement strand
GCAAAATTACCAAAATGCCCCTAGGGGTCCAAAGAGCCCTAACGGCCCAACCGAACATCAGAAAAACTAACCGAACGAACCTGAGAAACCAAAATGAAGAACTGGGCTGTTACAATTCTCGACATGGTTCAAGCAATGCTCGAGAGAAAAAAATATGCCTAAAGAATTTTTTTTGGTGGGGGGGGGGGAGCAGTGCAATGCGTAATTTATGTGCAAAATCGGCCCACGAGCAAAGTTATGTGATCAGACACCACAAGAAGCATAGAGTAGATAAAAGTCGGCATTTCGCATCTCAAAGTGTTTGGTAGTGTGGCTTATGCACACGTACCAGATCAACAAAAAATGAATCTCGAAGACAAGAGCGAGAAGTATATTTTTCTTGGGTATGTTGAGAAAACAAAAGGGTATAAGCTACTTGACGCCACAAGCAAGAAGGTGATGGTAAGTCGCAATGTGCGAATAAATGAAGAAAGGGAATGAGACTGGAACAATTCAATTGAAGTCAGCATCGAAGTTGGAAAATTACTAGACGTTGCATCAATAAGTATGCCAACTACTTTGAAACTAGCAATGATGAAGATGAACCACAATAACCTAGAATGCGAAGTTTGCAAGATTTGTATGATGCGACAAATGACGTACACCTTGTATGTCTTTTGGTAGATGCTGAGAATATTAGCTTTGAAGAAGTTATGCTAAACAAGAAGTGGAAAACTGCCATGGATGAGGAGATTATGCGATTGAGCGCAATAATACAAGAGAGCTAACATAATTGTTGTAAGGAAGTGAGTCCATTGGTGTGAAGTGGGTATTCAAGAAAAAGATAAATGCACAAAGAAAGATAGAGCGGTACAAATTGCGACTTATTGAGAAGGGATACAAGCAAAAAACGGGAATTGACTATGACGAAGTATTTGCTCCTATTTTAAAAATGGAGACAATTCGATTGCTCATTTCTCAAGCTGCTCAATTCAAATGGCCTATTTTTAAAATTTATGTTAAGACGACATTCTTGAACGGTGTGCTTGAAGAAGAAGACTATAGTGAATAACCACCCAGATATATGAAAATTGGAGAAGAGAAAAAGGTGCTAAAATTGAAGAAAGTGCTTTACGGGTTGAAGCAAGCACCACAATCGTGGAGTACTCGCATCGATACATATTTCAAGGAGAATGGGTACAATCAATCTCCCTACGAGCATGCGCTTTACACAATGCATAGTGTAGGTAATGCGAATTTTGTTGCTCTTTATGTTGATGGCCTTATTTTCATGTGTAACGGTGATGCGATGATAGAAAAGTTTAAGGGCACAATGACCCAAGAATTTGAGATGACCGATTTGGGCTTGTTAAATTTTTTCCTCCATTTGGAGGTTAAACAAGGAGAAATGGATATTTTTGTATCTCAAGAGCAATATACGAAGGAGATTTTAAAGAAGTACAAAAGGTCGAATTGCAACTCGATTTCAATACCAATGGAACCATGTACGAAACTTTCGAAGTTTGATGGAGGAGAATGTGTGGATGCAATTAGATACCGGAGTTTGGTGGGAAGCCTTCGCAATTTCACATGCACAAGGTTAGATCTTTCATTAAGTGTTGGCATAATAAGTCGGTTCATGGAGGAGCCAGTTTATTCGCATTGGAAGGCATTGAAGCGAATTCTGCCATACATCCATGGTACGGTGTCACTTGGGATATTTTCTTCGAAAGTAGAAGACTACAAGTTGATTGGTTACTCCGACAACGATTGGTGCAGAGACATTGAAGATAAAAAAAGTACATCGGGATACGCATTCTTTATGGGCTACACAACATTTACTTGGCTTTCAAAGAAACAACCAATCGTGACGCTTTTGACATGCGAAGCTGAATATGTTGTGGCCTCTTAGTGTGTATGTCATGCGATATGGCTCAGAAATTTCTCGAGCAAGATGGAGCTAAAGCAACTTGGTGCAACCGTGATTCATGTTGACAACAAATCAACAATTGAGTTCACAAAGAATCCAGTGACCATGAAAGAAGCAAACACATTGATGTTCACTTTCATTTTATCTGAGATCGTGTGAAAGAAGGAAGCGTGGAATTGCTGCAGGTGGCGAGTCAAGATCAAGTTGCAGACATTTTCACAAAATCATTACCAAAAGTTTGGTTCGAAAAATTCAAGAAGATGATTGGCATGGCGGATGGTAGAAGCATTTAAGCTTATGGAGGAGTTTTGTTGAATAAACTTTAATGTTATTTTTAATGTGTTTAAAATGTTGTTTAGTGGGTCTTTAATTAAGGTGTTAATTAAGGAATTAGTGGGTCTATAATGAATGAATTAGTGGAAAATTAAACAGTTTTGGTAAATAAAATCCTTGTAGACCAAGTATTGTAAGAGTCATGTCGACCAAGTATTGTAAGAGGCTTGTAGACCAAGTATTGTAATAGGGCTATAAATAGATGGCTCATGTCATTGTGGAAGATAAAGCAAGAAAGCAAGAGAAAAATGTAGAGAAAGAAGTAGAGAAATATAAGGAAGAGGTTTAGAGAAATTCGAGTGTCTTATCTCTCCAGTCACCAAAAACAAGCCTTCACGATTGTTTTATTCGCATTTTATTCGCTTCTCGTTATTTACAATTAATACGAAAAATAACAAGTCCTATAAAAAAATTTAAAAAAATTAAAATTTTCATAATAAAATAACTCGAAAATACATAAACCAAAATATAATATTACATGATTGAGATAAGTTGAAATAAGAATAAAAAAAAAAAAAAAAAAAATCAGCATTAGAACAAGAAAATAGTGTGTTTGAGGTGTATAAGTTGGACTATGCACTTTTCTTTTTTTTTTACTTTTCTTAAAAAAAATCTACCATTTTTCCTATAAATTTTAGAAATATGTTCACATTTTTTTCTTTGATTTTATTAAATTATACATTCATGAATTTTAATTAATATTAACTCAAAATTACTATAGTAAGTACTTCAATTTTTTAGAAAGTACATAAATTGAAATTAGACTTTTGAAAATTCAAAAATTAAAATGGAATAATTATTAAAGCTCAAGGATTAAAATTGGATTTTATCAAAAATCAAACAAATTTAAAGTGTATTGATTAAATTGATATTTTACCTATTTATTTTTGTTAAATTTCTCGACAAAAAATGACCATTTTTTTTTTTTTTTGAACAAAGGGAAAAATGACTTGTTTATATATGAAACTATATTTTCCAATATATATTTAAGTATGTACCGGTAAACAAAAATGTACAAAATACAAATACATCATTTCGTCCACGAATTTCACCAAAAAATAACTTTCAAAAGTTGTTTTGAAACAAATTTTAAAGTTCACACATTTAAACAAAAAAATATTATAAATTTGTGTTATTTTGTTTGTTTGTTTGTTTTTTTTTGTTTTTGTTTTTGTTTTGTTTTTTTTTTTAATTCCTCCATTTAGAAAACGATTAGTGTAGATGGTAGATAAGACTTGCAACTTTTTATAATGGGATGCGATGCGAGGAATAATTATAAGGAACACAAAGTGGGGATAAATAATAATTATGTCCGTACAAAACACTGTTTTTCTCTAAATTAGCACATAGTACCATATGCGTATATATTTCTTCTGCTATTCTTTTGGCATCGTGTACTATGTGTCTCTATTACCCTTCATTTTTTTCAAGAGAATTTCTCATATTTATTTTTAAAATTTCCATTGGATAAGTATTAACAAATTGTCATACGATTTATAAAAGCTAGAATTTAATCATATAATTATATAAAATTGATTAAATATTGTTTGTTATTTGTATTCGATGGAATGTTGTGGTTAAAGGAAACTTAGTTCAACAGTAATGACATTTATCACATCGACCAAGAGGGTCGGACACTTGAATTTTTCATACCCCTCAATATTGTAATGAATATAATTATGAATTTTGTGACAATTAACTATTGATGTGTATATTGATTGATATTTTGTATTTTGCTTACTAGTGTGGGTTGTGTTGGCAATTTAATCTCAAATCATAAATATGCCTGATAAAAGATAAAATATAACTGAGTAAATGAAGGAGGAGACAAGATATATAGTGGTTCGGAAATATCCCTAATCCACTGTCGAATCCAAGAGCCAATTTCCATTACTCACATAAACAAATTGGAGGAGATGAAAGAACGATGTCAAAACCCTAAACCTCATCAAACGCTCTACATCTCTAATGTCTCTCTCAAAGAAAAACTCACTCATAAAGATGCTTAAATAGGGTGTTAAAAATTGGGTCACAAAAAATCTTAACTCACAAGGCCCAAATGGGAATACAAAATTACCCCAAAGTAATAACATTTAACCTATGGTAAAAAGATTAAATACATAAAATTCCCTAATACAAATATGTGAGTCACAAACCAACAATCACCCTCTTGACGAGCATATGGAGCTATGACAAAACACCATCTGGTTCGACACTTCAAATGGTCACAAACAAATCACCTAGCTCCAAGTTTGAGTAAATCAATGAGATACTCAAAACTATCTACAGCTTGCACAAATTTCATAATATCAGCTGATGTGAGAACGATGTCGATCTTGTTCAAAACAATTTTTGTCTCATGTAATACATCACAAAAACAAATTAACCTCCCAAATACATGTTTGGTTCGATCAAAATAGGATTTTTAGATAATACTAAAACACCTTGATTAACAAAATGTAGAATAGTGCAAGACAAATTCAAACTTTCAGAAATCAACTCCTTAACCAAAACTGATTCTTTAACTAATTCAGCAAAAACAAAATGTCCAACCTCAGTAGAATGAAAACAACAATAGACCTCAAATTCAATTTTCAACTGATCACACTACCATAGAGCATGAGCACATAACCTATTAAATTTCTCCTATTCAAATAAGTTACACAACCCGAATCGTCAGAATCAACAAATTTAATGAATAGATTGTTGAATGTAGTCCTCAGATCCTTCATATCAAATTCACAATTCAACTGATGTATTAAATTTCTAATCTCTGAACAACTGATTAAAGCCAAAATGTCAACAAAATACAAGAGAACCTGAAACAAATCATCATAAACCAGATTTTACAAAAGCCAGACTAATTGATGATAGCCCTCCTTAACAAAACCAAGTGACTGTACCAAATCCTCATCCAAAATTTCATACAAGAAAGCTATAGTAACTATCAAATGATCAATAGGTGAAAATACCTCAGAATAATAAATGGCATCTTTTTGTGTGAAATCTTTGGCCATTACCCAAACTTTTAAGCCACTTGAAAATGACAAACAAATCTTCAATCCAAATTTCAGAGTCGGATCCAAATTCAGATAAGGCATAACCCAATGAGTTTATTTTGTCAAAACTGGACGGTAGTTTTATAACCAATCTCTGTCTATCTTTAATTAGTTGGTAAGACTGAAGCTGTGAGGGAAATAAAATAGACACATAATTTCCTTGAAACCAAATTATCAAATGATAAGGGCAAATTTATAAAACCAACACAAAAATTGGATCCTAAATTGACCCCCCAAATTAGAATGGATGTGCGACCAAACTCTATCAAACTTATGTTTTTCATATGAAAAACTAAATATAGAGAAATTATCTATAATGGCCCAGGTTTTCATTCCAGTTCCCCAAGTATGCTTCCCAGTTAATTCGGTTATTCCGTTGGGTCGTTAGGGCAGTTTTAGCCTTCAGGGGTATTTTGGTCATTTTACCCCAAGGATTAGTTGGGTAATTATTGGACTTCAGGGATGTTTCTACGTTTTATGCAATTATGGGCTGTTTTTGTGATTTCAGGCTTCTAGGGCTATTTTTGCACTTTCAGGTTGCTTAGGGGTTAGTTTTGCAATTAAAGGTGGGAAGCTTATTTTGATTAGAAGGATATTAATTAAAAGAAAAAAAAAGGATTTTGGATCTTGATCGATCAAACAACCAGAGACGCCAACCCTTCTTCTCCTTCCTCTTCTCCATCGATCGCATTCTTTCTCTTCTCCCTTTTCTCTTGTCGCAAGCTTCCCTACCGAAAACCCCTTCTCCTTCGCCTATCAGTCCCTCCGCCGAGACGCAGCACCGAGCCCTTTTGCCCACGTCTGCAGCCACACCAGCCGTCGATGGCACTCCCGTAATCTTTCCCCACGCCCGCACTTTCACCTTCGCCCGCGCAGTGGCGCTGTCCAGCTCCAGATCTATACGCAACTGTCCCGAGCCCCGCAGCCTCACGGTTCCATAATCGCATCCCCGTGCTTGTCCGTCACCTACATTACAGCAGAGGATCGGTGTCTCGTGCCCTAGTCGTTCGCCTTGCCCACGCCGCTCAGACTCGACTGCGCAGCTTCCCCGTACGCCAACGCTGCCCCTGCCTTGTCTGCGCGCATCGTCGTTCACGGCAGCAGCTTGTTGCTTGTGTCCACGCCTTGCAATAGAGCCTGCTTATTTGGGAGTTGGGTAATTACCATTTCCCTTGTGTTTCGCTGTTCATTTAGATAGCCTGGGTTGTTTATTGATCGTTTTAATATCTGTTTGTCTAGGTTGGGTGTTGTTGTTGGTGTTGGTTATCTGAAACTCAAGGAGCAAATTATTGTTTACTGTCCTGTGATATTTCCAGGTAAGGATTCCTTGTCGGGTTGTGTGGACCCTGCGCTTGACATTGATTGCATGCTTGTTGATTGTTACTGTTTAAAGAGCATGTTAGTGGATAGGTCCTTGTTGCTTGTGCTGCTTGATGAACTGCTTTTAGTGGATATGTTCTTGTTTGCAGGTTTACTGTCATTTGAGCATGTGCTAGTGGATAGAACCTTGCTTGTTTATTACTGTTGTATGAGCATGTGCTATTGGATAGGTTTGCTGTGACTTGTCTGATAGGACCTGGCATGTAGAATGTTGTACCCTAGATTGCACTATTCTATTTGCAGTGGCTAATATGTGTCTTTGACTATTCAAATTCTAAATGTTTAATTGTGCATTGTGGTTTATGAACTCTGTTAGCTCTTGGATGCTTCCTTCTTAGCTATATCCTGTTAGGTTGTCTTCATCTAAAGGATGAGAGTGGACCAACGTATGTGTCCCCACTGGTCGGGTTGTGAGGACAGTTTCCTCCCTGGCAGCCGGGAGTGGAGTAGCTACCACTCCGGCAGAAGCCTAGTCTGTGGCCTGCTATAGCAGGGTTCTTTCCTTCGCGAAAGCCTGCCTTAGGACGACCTTAGCTTTAGGCGGTGGTGTGTACAGGCTGCCATAGTAGGGTTCTGAGGGCCTCCCACCTGCTGTGGATCAATGAACACCTTTTCGAGTCTTAGGCATGCGTACCTGAACCGGCATAGTTTATGTAGGCCTACATTTATCCGATTTACAGCAACATGCGGTGTGCGTGTATGTACATTAGAGGCCGGGAGGAGAGCTCCCTCGGGCTAGTGTATCAGTACACCCTTTCGTTCAGTTTAGAGCCAAACACTTGGATACTCTCCTAAGTGTCCAAGATCAGCATAGTGAGCTGATCACCTTAGCCGAGAGTTAGAAACTTTCGAGATTCTGGAGTTATATTGATACCTCATTCTGAGATCCGCAGTGGATCCCTTAGCTGAGAGTTAGAGACTCTCGAGGTTTGAGATTATTGTTTCTGGACATGTTATAAGGTTGTCTGCTTGTTTGTTTGGCTTGCTTGTATGCTAGGATGCTAGATGATGTGACTTGCGTACTGTACCCCAGCTAGGGATTCTTACTGAGTGCCTTTGTACTCACCTTTATTTCTGTGGTTTTTCCACCAGGTAACTTGGGACAGCACTGGGACGGTTAGAGGAGGAGCTGATGGATCATGGGAGTCCGTTGTCCAGTCTTAGCATTTTTATTATCTTTGTTCAGCATGTAGTCAAGAATAGAGTTCCATTTTCTTTGACAATTATGTTTGAATACGTGTTTAATAATCTCTGGCAAGAGGCTCAACTTCCTTTTAAATTTTATGAAATGATTTGATGAACTGTCTATGAATGGACAAAACAAGCATTTGTTTTATTGGTTATTGTTTTAAAGTTTTTACTTGAATGTATTTGAACCATGCATGCTGAGTTAGAACCGGGTTTAGGACTGTTTTAGAGTCGAGTTCTTACATTATCCAATGGATGTGTGACCAAACTCTATCAAACTTATGTTTTTCATGGGTAAAACTAAGTATAGAGAAATTATCCATAATGCAATGCTCACAAAACGGAATTCCCAAAAGTTCACAAAAGGAAATTCCCAAAAGGTTAAGATTTAACTTCACCAACAATAGCACGGTCTAAAAGCACATACAATTCATTCACCAATTTTCCAATCAACTAAACAGGATTATTTTTAGTGACCAATAATAATCCATTACCAGACTCGAAGGTACAACTTGCCTTATCCAAAGTACCCAAGGATATCAAATTCCTTCTTAATTCTGGGACATCTCTAAATGATGATAGAACATGGGTGGTCCCATCATCCAATTTCAGCTTAACTGAACAAATCCCTTTGACTTCACAATGTTGATCATTACCCGTAATTACCTTAACACCCTTACATTTAACCAAATCAACCAAAAATTTGTCTAAAGGGAGACATAACAAATTGATCTCTTTAAACTTATTAGGCAAAGAATTAAGGAGAATTACAACTTGATTTTCATAATTCAAATTTTTTATCAGAGTTAGCCAAATCCCCACCAAATTGGTTAAATTCATCAATATTCTCTTCCAAACCTTTTGTCGAATACATGCAAAAACTAAATAACCTCTCCTTAAACCAATAATTTTCCAAAATAAGACTCCATTAATTTTGGAATCCGTCAAAAACCGAGAGGTACATCAAAATCATCAAAAGAGCCAAATTTTCAAATCTTGAGAACAATACCAAGAGTTTCAAAATTCAAATAGTCCCACGGATGTCCAACTAACAAATTTCACCCAATCACTTAAGCAAATACCAAACACAACTCGAACAAACAAAATCACTATTTAAACTCTCTCCAATTCAAATCACAAATATCACAAAATATCCAAAAGTCCAATGCAATTTCTAAATGCCCCATGGATAACTAATATGAAAAACAATTGTTTAAATTCACGCTTTTGATATTAGTCAACAATAAATGCCACAAAGTTCAAGTTCTGCAAGACTTACATTCCCTGGAAGTATCGAAACAAGAAACCCACAAATTCACCACTTAATGCCTCGCACAATACACAAACGGCTTCTGAATAACCCAAAACCACTCAAATGGATGTAAAACCACCTATACTAAAAGTAAACCAAAAAACCACTCAGTACAACCTGCAACGTGCCATGGGGCATTTACCAAAAATAACTTTTCTATTTACCAAAAATAAAGAAGCAAATTCTAGTAAATAACAAATTCTAAATACAAATCGAACAGAATGGAGCAAAATTAGAAATCAAATTTTTCTAAGAACCCTCCTAACAAAAGCTCTATACCAATTGTTAGCAGTTTTGTAATGGCCCAGTTTTCCTTTCCGGTTCCCCAGGTACGTCCGGTTACTTTTTCTGTGGTTCGGTTGGGCCGTTAGGGCTTTCTGAACCTCTAGGGGCATTTTGGTAATTTTGCCTCCAGGGGTAGTTTCATAATTTGCTAGGGTTCCAGGTTGATTCAGTTAAATTTATTGAGTTGGGTTTCTTTCGGTTTCAGGTTTCCAGAGCTAGCTTGGTCCTTGGAGAGGTTTTTGGAGCTTCGGTTATTTGTTTGAAAATAGAGGAAAAATGATGCTCAGGCCAGGACTCGAACCCATGACCGAGAGAGGACACGTGTCACGACCTCCCTTCCCCCTCCCCTCTTGACCGAACCCTAGTTGTTAAAAGGAGGAAATTCTTCTTTTCCTCTCATTTTTCTCTTCTCACAATTTCCGAAAACCCTCCCTCTCTTCTCCCCTTTGCCGAAGCTCCTAGCCACGCACACACCATTGCCAACACACCCGAGCTCGCCTAGCCACACAGCCAAGACACCCGAGCGCGAGCACGCCCCAGACGAGGCCCTTCGCCGAGCAGTAGATCGCCAGTGGCGCACGCCCCAGCGCGCCTCGCCGAACCCAAACCCCGTCGTTCGCCTTCTGCCGCAGCTCGCCCAGCACGCTTCGCAGCACCCCACTCGCCTCGCGCACATCCAGATCGTGATCTGCCACGCGTTCACCAGCCCCGCATCCAGCCGATCGCGAGCGTTCCGCCAGCCGCCCAACGCAGCCTTCGCCTCGCGCGCGTTCGCTCCAGCACCCGGCCGTCCACGCTCCAGCAGCCGCACACGCCACACCCGATCGCACGCCCAGCGCTCGCAAGCCCTCGCGCCAGCAGCAGCCCTAGCGTCCGCGCCCAGCTCACTGAGCCTCCGTCCGCACGCCCACGCAGCTCGGTCCGCGCACTCAGCCTTGCAGCCGCAGCCTAGCAGCCGTCCGAGAGCTGGTGTTCTCCTCGGGTTTGGGGTAATTTCCTCTTCCCGAGCCTCGTGCGTGTTTGGTTAACTGTTTCCTTTTAGCCGTTAGTTGCTGATTAATTATTTATATTTTATTTGATAGGTTGTTGTCTGCAGCTCTAGGAGCACGTTATTTCCTGTTGTTTTTATCTGCTTGTTATTCAGGTAAGGATTCCC
>JBBMKA010006136.1:0-10622 GCA_037833695.1 Sechiopsis laciniata | reverse complement strand
AGCTATTTTTTTTAGTTTTTAGAATTCCTTTAATATTTTAAAAACATTTTTAAAATTTTAAAAACAAAAACTAAAATCAGTTATCAAACAAATCTGTTTTTAAAATATTAAAAACAAAAACACAAAACCAAAAACGAAATGGTTATAAGCTTTTAAGAAAACTACAAGTGTTTTTTTAGTGCATTAATTAGATGGATGGAAACCCATCTAATTGCATTCAACCAAAGAGACACATTTCGTAAGAAGACATCAGCACATGGTTTTTTAAAATCAATTTATAAACTTGGAGGGTAAAAAAGTTTATAAATGGTAATTATAGTCTTATAATTTTGATAAACAAAAAGTTAGAAGGGTTGAGAATCCTACCATAAAAAAAAAATGAAAAGACTTCATAACATTCATTCAAAAATAGATAGACTACCTCTATTATTACCAGTTAATTTTGAGAAGAATATTCACATTATCTAATGAGAACTTATTTTTTATGAAAATGTTTTGGGTGACACTTTAGTTATAATTATTTGGTGATCGAGTCACGATTGTCGATGAATTATAATTGTTGAGTTTGAGATGCAAGTTAAACATAATTTATCATTGTTTATGTTTAGAGTATACATATAAGATATATATTTTATCATTATCTATGTTTAAGATGACATTATTATTGAGTCATACGATTAAGAAAATAAGAAGATACACAAATTACCTAAATTATTATCGTTCATAATTCGAATAACTATTACTCGTGGACTATAATACAAACCCCTAACTCACTTTAAAATTTTAAAAGTTAGAAATGTTCTTATAGTTTGATTTAAAAAAATAATCTACATCGAAAATATTTATAAAATTTTATAAAATCCTAGAAACGGTTAATTATAAGTACAAAATTCCATCCTTTATAAATTTTAATATTTTCAAATCATAGACGTCCAATTATATATATTGAATTCTGTTAAACCACTCATCAATCCAAAATGTTAAGTTGATGATTTGGAATAAATTTAATTATATTTACCGACACTCCCCCTCACTTGTGGGTTTTGAAATTTGAGAAATGCCCTACAAATAAAATTTAATTTTAATTGGGGAGGAAACTACTTGACAGAGATTCAACCTCAAAATCAATTGGCAATGAGGGGAGTTACCCATATCTCTTATAAATGTCTGTAGGACTCTCACTTTTTTAATGTGGGACAATTGTGAGATCATAACATGCTCCTCAAGATGGTGCCTTTTTTGGGCTCACTAATCTTGAATTAGATCCCAATTTCATTTTTATTGGACCGACTACTCGTTTGGACTTAATGAACTCTGATACCGTGTTGAATTATGTTAAACCACCAATCAATCCAAAATCTAAACAGATGGATTTGAGTAAATTTAATTATATTTACCATATATATATACAAGTATGATTTATTGGATAGTTGATCTGAGCAGTTATTGAGTTTTTTTTTTAATTTTTTATCATAAATTGCAAAATGAAGTCACAGAGAAAAAAAAAACAGAATAAATAAAGGTTGTGTCAAGCACCAATTATGTTAAGATAGACATAGAATTATTATAAACTATCACTAAATTATAAACAGCGTTTGAAGTACAAATTATTATAAAATGTTTAACCAAAGTCTAAAAATGAGTTGACTTATGTGGGCTTCTTGCCAAGCTTTCTTTAATTTTGTCTGAAGAGATGTACCTAAACAATCACAATTGGATGCTTCCCTCACATCACATGCCAAACATGAATCAATGGAGAAACTCCAGTGCCCAACTTTGGAATCATCCCTTTTCTTTAATTAATTTTAATTTTCATAGTTACCTTAATTTCTACTGGATCATTGACACTTACATTCTTAAATTAAATATGGATTTTTCTTTCTCTAACATCACATCCCACCTCCAAATTAAACAAAGATTTGTTGCTTCTAGTTGTGTAATCATATTAAATATTGATCATCAATAGCTATTCATGTTCTCTCACCAATCTCTCTATTTCTTCTTTCATAAACAAACTTTTATGGGTGTGTAAAACAAAGTCCCCATAAAGAATTTCAAGGGCAGTATTGATTATGAAGAGTTTGGAAATAATAAATACTTATAAGTGTGGTATACAAAGTTTATGAAAGAGTCAATATTGACATGTCAAGAAAATACCAAATGGGACTCACCCCATGAGAAAATGTCATCCAAGTACATGATTTTCTCTTTATTCACAAAAACACAACTATTAGGACTTAAATTACCCTATTGTTAATACGAAAATATACTCTAGCACTAGCTAAAAATGTAGAAAGATATTTAAAAATAAATTTAAAAAACACAGAACAAACCTTAATAAAAAGAGTTGACATTAATATGTGATACTACTCAATAAGTATGAGAACCCTACCTAAATCTCTACATTTGTGTGATATTGTCTATTTTGGGTATACACACCTTATGACTTTGCTTTTGGTTTCACCCAAAAGGCCTCACTTCAATGAAGATGGTTGTCATCATTTGTATACCCATGATCTTTTCCTCATCTGACTAATTATGTGAGATACTTTGTTTGTATCCCAACAATCCTCTTTTCGAACAAAGTTCCATCGAGCCTCTTCGTGGGCTCATCTTCTCCGTTCGACACTTGAGGATTCAACCCTCTCCTTGAACAAAGACCAAGTCTCTCCTCGAACAAAGACCGAGTCTCTCCTCAAATAGTCAATCTGTCTAGCCCAGAATAGACTGGATTTCCACAACGACTATTATATCCAACTAACTAGGAGTACTCCTCTTCTCCTGAGATTACACCGCTAGTCAATTTGTCTAACTCACATCCAGACCAAACTCCTCTTCTCTTGAGAGGACACCGTCAGTCTGATAGAGCTACTACAAATTTTTGTCTCGCAGCTCAAACGTCTTTATCCTACATACTTTTTTATAACAATTTTATAATTGTTATAAATTATATTTTATGACATTGTTATTATATATTTTAAAAGACTTACCATGATATGAGATAGTATGACAAAGTAAATTTATAGTAGTGCATCGAAGCATTTATCAATATGGTTATGTTTGGGTCATGATTTTGCTTTTGGTGTCACCCAAAATGTCTTACATTAATGGAGATGATTGTCATCACTTATATTTTCATGATTTTTCTCTCATCTAATCAATGTGAGATACTTTGTTTACATCCTAACTGGATACAAAAACCTAAATCTATGGAACTTTACGTAAGTTAAGCAAGGCACGCGGACCCACTTCAAATGAACAAAGTGGGGTGATAGAACCATCTTATCAACTACCTATCAGCTTTTTCAACATGAAAAGATTAAAATAATTCATTTGGTTTAAAGCAGCAAAAGAATTATTCATGTATATATAAAAGCTGTAAACAACATAGAGTTGATAGCTAAAGCTTAGAGATTTTGAATTCCCATTTGAAATCTCTTTCTTTCATGGAAAAATTTTCACACAAATAAGAGAATTGGGGACAAAAGTGGGCATGTTTGAAGTTGTGATCAAGACTTTGGAGAGCTTTTGAACTAACAAAAAAAAAAAACTTTTTGGAAGAGCTTTTGAACTAACTGAAATAAAACTTTTTTTTTTCTCTTGTTCCAAACAAAAACATCAATTCGAAGTTAGTAAGATTCGAAAAGATTTGTCTCCTCTTAAAGTAAAGAAAAACATAGAGATTAATAATATATAAGTTTTAACGTCAATCACGCAAACATCTTATACACAATAATTCATTCACACACACCCTTCAAAAAAAAAAAAAAAAAAAAGAGGCCCCTCGTCCTTTTTTCTTACCAACTTTGCAAACATAACCCTCTCTTTTGTTTCTTTCTTTTGAAACACTTAACCCACCCTTCAAAACTACTAGTAGTTTTTCCCCTCGTTTTCCTTTATTTTCTAATTAGGTTGGACTTTGGACTCAATCTACGCACCTATATCAATATATATACCTACAATCAATCAAACTAAATCTTATGTCAATCTTTTTTATGTATATGTCTTCTATTATAAGTATGCTTTTGAATCTTGTATAGATATTGTCATAATTAGATAACCATTTTTCTAATATGTCCACTTACAACTTCTATCATATAATGATTGAAATTCTTCTTTTAAAGTTTATGATAGGAATCCAATCACGGGGTTGATTGTATACACATGAAAGAGCTATTACAAGACGCAAGAAAAAGAAGATTCAACAGACTTGTGCATTACATTGACAAAATTTGTGAATATATTGCATATTTTGAAACTTTTTTATGTTAAAGTTTGTCAAATGTTCAACATTTAAGCCTCTCAATTGATATGCAATTGACTTTTGACTTCTTAAATCTTATTTTCTTCGGAAATACATTTATTAGATTTTTATTTATTTATTTATTTATTTTATTTCAAGACATGTTAGAACATTTGAACTTTAAAAAGACTTGTAATAAGATTATTGAATATCAAAATTTGTATTTTCTTGAACCTCATTTGGTGTTGTCTTTCTTTCAAATCTTACTTTAGATTTGAAGTTCATTGGATTAGTCTTGATCAAGCTAATTTTGGTGTAAGTTGTCTTAGAATCTAAAAGTGACCATTATTAGTTTTAAGTGAGATCTAACAGTTTTTCACCATTCTAACTTAACTCTGAGTTGAAATCATTTCTTAAGTTTGTCTTATTTGTGAGTTTTTATGCAAGGATTCTAAAAAGACCCCTAGTTTGGTAAAATCAAGTAACGTTTGACACTTATCAACTTACCTATAGTTGGAGATACTCACTTTGTCCCACATTAAAAATGTAAGGAGTCTTAAATATCTTTATAAGATATATGAGTTTCTTTCTTCATTATCAATTGGTTTTAAAATGAAAGATCATATTATCTAATATGATATGTGCTGGGAATACAAACAAAGTATTGTAGAATCCTACATTGGTTAAATAAGGAGTAGATTTTGGGTTTATATGGGAAGACAAACATCTCCATTGGTATGAAGCCTTTTAGAAGATGCCCAAAAAACAAAGTCATGGGGGCATATGCCCAAAGTGGATAATATCATACCATTGTGGAGATCCAAGTTAGTTTGTCACCCCTTATCAAGTGGTATCAGAGCTGTGCTCCTGACTTAGCCATATCGGAAGAACCTCGAGTATGAAACAAAGATTTGTGAGCTTCAATATGTGGGGTATGTAATAGTCAGAATGAAAAATCTGTTGTTGAGTTGTTTTATGTGCGCTCCAGTGGGAATGCTTCCGTATGGGCTCATGATTGAGCATCTGTGAACTCCAGTGAAAGTTTTTTTGAAATGGTTGCTAGGGGTAGCTGATGTGCGCTCAAACATAAATCGAGTGGATCCGCCGTTGGGCTTTACGATTTGCTCAAGTGTATAATTCGAAAGGACTCGTGGCTTGAGTTAAGGTGTGCTCAAATGTAATTCGAAAATGACTATCAGTAAGGGAGGCTCACATGCGGTACTTTGTTCGAGGGGAAGATTGTTGGGAATACAAACAAAGTGTTGTAGAATCCCACATTGGTTAAATAAGGAGTAGATCTTGGGTTTATAAGGGAAGAAAAATATCTCCATTGGTATGAGGCCTTTTAGGAGATGCCCAAAAACAAAACCATGAGGGCCTAGGCCCAAAGTGGACAATATCATACCATTGTGGAGATCCGAGTAGGTTTGTTATCCCTTAACAAGTGGTATCATAGCTGTTCTCCTAACTTAGCCATATCGGAAGAACCTCAAGTTTGAAACAAAGATTTGTGAGCCTCATTATGTGGTATGAAATAGTCATGATGAAAATTCATGCTTAAGACGTCTTATGTGTGCTCCGGTGGGAGTGCTTCTGAATGTGCTTGTGATCGAGCATCTGTAAACTCCAGTGTAGGAATTCTTCTGAAATGGTTGCCTCAGTGAGGGGTAGCTGCTGTGCGCTCAAACATAAATTGAGTGGATTTGTAGTTGGGCTTTACGGTTTGCTCAAGTGTAATTTGGAAGGATTCGTGGTTTGAGTAAAGGCATGCTCAAGTGTAATTCGAAAAATGACTATCAAAGAGGCTCGTATGCAGTACTGTGTTCGAGAGGAGGATTATTGGGAATACAAACAAAGTGTTGTAGAATTCCACATTGGTTAAATAAGAAGTAGATATTGGGTTTATAAGGGAAGACAAACATCTCCATTGGTATGAGGCATTTTGGGAGATGCCCAAAAGAAAAGCCATGAACGCCTAGACTTAAAGTGGACAATATCATACCATTGTGGAGATCCGGGTTAGTTTGTCACCCCTTATCAAGTGGTATCAGAGCTGTGCTCCTGACTTAACCATATCGAAAGAACCTCGAGTATGAAACAAGATTTGTGAGCTTCAATATGTGGAGTATGTAATAGTCATAATGAAAAATTCGTTGTTGAGTTCCCTTATGTGTGCTCCGGTGGGAGTGCTTCTGTATGGGCTCATGATTGAGCATGATAAGTGGATACTGATCCCAAAATTTGGATTGATTTTGATATAAAATCTCATATTACCTAATATCTATCAACGAGCCTTGTTAAATCTTTATTATTAATTGGAAAATTTATTAAATGAAATCATAACCAATAAAATCATCTTCGGATAATTATTAGATATATATTTGAAAATATATATGTTTTGCAAGGTAAAAAATACTTATATATTTTGAATGGTACATTATTGAGGATCCCACATTGAAAAACTGAAGAGATCTCTAAAATTAAAATTTATTGGATAAATGGACTACTTCTCTCAATACTAATGACTAATATATATTTAATAAGCTATTTTTTTGTGACGGTTGCTTTCAATAATTTCTCCATACATTTGGTTGGTCAGAATGTTATTTTCAATGGCGGGTTGATTTCATTATTTGATAATAATTCAATTCAACATTAAGTACTCTTTATGAATTTGTAGTCCCACTCTCCATACTAAAAAAACATTATTTTATCCTACATTTGGGAGAAAGTTGATTTTATTTTATTTATTTATTTTATTTATAGATAATGTTGAAGAGAGAGTTTTACTTCCCAATAGAACACTTAAAGTAAAATTGTATTTAATTTATACACATTAATTGCATAAATATGCTATTTGGATGAATTGATAAATAGTGCTAACTTGATCAAATAAACTAGTTTAACATGTATTAATAAAGATGTCTATTCCATCATTTAGTCGATTATATTTCTCTATTTTTCTTGATAACCAAATTTATTAAATAAATCCCGCCATAATATAATTATATTGTCTTATAAAACAAGTAACGTGAAAAGTAAGTGCAGTACAGAAATAATTAAAAAGAAATGATATATTGAAATGGGAAAGATATTCAGAAAATTAATGAAACAATTTTTTTTAAAAAATCAACCGGAAGTACTAAAATGGAACATAAATAAGAGGAAGCAAACAAATGTTGGGTTGTCTTTTTCAACGATTGGTCATGGGTTAGGTTGACTTATTGCCTGCTTTAATTAATTAGTCGATTAATAAAATAATATAAGTTTTGGACATGAAACTGACTCATTAGTGTAGTATTTGGAGTATATGCTTTATTTAATTAAATATAATCAATGCATAATGAATATGGGAAAAATAATCAAGGTAGTTTTCAGATGCCTACAGTGGACGTTTTTTTTTTTTTTTTTAAAACATACAGTGGACGAATTAATTAAACCAATCATTCAATTATATATATAAATTAATGTCAATCCCAACTTTCACATGCATTCTTGGATCCTTTCCTATGCCACACACATTCCATATATACTTTAATAAAATATATCATATTAACCTAATACCTGGTCAAGAAAGATTTTATCTTATTTTAAACTAAAAAAAAAAAGATTGAGTACAAATTGAGAGGAAGGAGACCAACACAAAGGATGACATTACTGCTCTTATGAGATAGCCAAATATCGATTTTTATGATCCAACACATGACCATAATATTAAACTGGATAACTACAAAAAATGAATTATCAGGCCACTAATTCTTTTGATAAACCAAAATAGAATATGATTAAGTAAAAAAAAAAGAGAACAAATTTCCACCTAAAATGTTATTTTAACATTTTCTTACATGCTACTCATATATAAGCACTTGTTAAGTATGTGACAAGATGTGATGCAAAAAATATTTTTTTAATAAACAAAAATGTGTATTGTGTAATGCCACGTAGAATATCGATCAAGAGTAGAGCTTTTTTTTTGGAGAAATATCAAGAATAGAGCTTGCTCATACATGAGCAGTTATTCCTACTTTTATTTATTTTGAGACTACTTTATTTATTTATTTAATTATTTTACTCCTCAATTCTAAATTGGATTGTTGTCCTTTATAAATAACCCCACCATGAATTCCAACTCTTACAACATTTCCCTCAATTTCCACTTCTAACTGTTACTTTCTCTCTATTTTTGTTTTGTTTTGTTTTGTTTTTTTTTTTGTGTGTTTGTTGTAACTCCAAAAATGGCAGGCTTGGACTTCCAAACCAAACCAAACATGGCCACTCCCACAAAATTAAAACTTTTTGGTTTTGACGTTCAAGAAGAGTTGGAAGATGAAGATTCCGACAAAACTCCAACTGGGTCATCGGAATCCGGCGTGTTTACCCCCTCCGGCGACCGGAAATACGAGTGCCAATACTGTTGCCGGGAATTCGCCAACTCGCAAGCGCTCGGCGGCCACCAAAACGCCCACAAGAAAGAAAGGCAGCAACTTAAACGTGCCCAATTACATGCTTCTAGAAACGCCGCCGCCACCGCCGTTGCCTGCGTTAGAAATCCGATTATTTCCGCTTTTGCCCCTACGCCGCACCTTCTGGCCGCCGCGCAGCCGCCTCCGCCGTGGGTTTATATGGCCAGGACGCCGCCGCCGATCCACGTGCCGTCACATGGGTGTGTGTTCCCGTCGTACGGAGGCGGGATGGGGATTAATTCGATGGCGGTGGGGACTCACGTGCGTGCACGCGCCGGCGACGGCGCGTCGTTGAAGAGATCTACGAATGGGGTGGGAAATGGGTCGGGTTTTGATGACGGAATTATTGGGTTGGATTTACACTTGAGATTGGCGCCGGCGGCGCCATGAATTTAGCTAATTGACTCGGAATCGTATCCGATGATTTGTATCGTCTGTGTTTTTTAGTGGATAAAGATTATAATATTATTTTTTATTTACTTCATTTTATGTCTATTTTTAAATGTTTATTAAATTATTAGTACATGTATTAAAAGAAATTTAACATTAGTCGTCTTAGATTTCTTCTTTTAAGTTTTTCCTTTAAAAAATTATGCATTCAGTACTTGATAAATTTTAGAAATATATTCATATTTCATCTTTTCTTATATTTCTTATATTGATTTTTTATTATTACTGAATAAAATTAACTTTAAATTTATTATAACGAATTTTAAAAAAAATTTAATGTAAATACTGAAAATTAAAATCAGATTTTCTATACTTATAAGACGAAAATAAATTAAATTAATTCCTATGCATAAAAACCAATGTGATGTACTTTTTTATAACAGAAAAATAATAATTGATTTTTATATTGATTTTTTTATTATCGGATCGATCTCTCTCAAAAAATTCAAAGCATACGTTGAGAGCAATTTAGAATTTTTTTTATTTTTTTATTTTTAGAACAGAGCAATTTAAAATTAAATATTGATGCATCTTCATATTTTATTATTTTTAACTAAAAATTAGAAATACAAAGTAAATATACCCATATTCTAAAAAAAAAGAAAGTAAATATACCCTAAAATTGGGTCACATATATGGATAATTTCTATGATTACTTCCAAACCTACGAGTACAACCACTCTAAAAAAAAATTTCTTTTTTTTCTTTAAAATGAATTGTCGTTGTATGTGCAATAATTACCATGGCTGACCTAGGAATTTGTTTAAATTGAACATAAATCTATGTTCAATTATGACACTTGGCAGAAGAAGTAAACATAAGATAATATTATGTATGACTCAATGTTATAATCTTATAGATTTGAATTTCCATCCCTATCTGTAAAAAAAAAAAAAAAAAAAAAAAAAAAGAATTCCCACCCCTATTTATTGTTATATTAAAAAATGACACGTTAAAAACTCTCGCTTTTGTCTTTATGCTACATCTTTTCATGACCAATTAAATTATTACTTTTTGTATAATTAGTTTTAAATTATTGAAACGAATTCAAGTTAAAAATAGATTTTACAAAAACAAAATAAAGGTAAATTATCATTTTCTGAAGAAAATTTTGAATTTATTCGATTAGATTTTCAAATTTACACCAGCAATAATTTTTATTTTTCACTTTTGAAAAGTTATGCGATATAATTTTTTTGAGATTATTTAGTCAAATCGTTATTGAAATGTTACCAGTATTTTTAATCTCATTTGTTTGCATGGAGACAAAAAGTCCACATAGTAATAAAAGATGAATACTCTCTAAAAAAAGTAGTAAAAGATGAATAACCTATTTAAATAGAAATATTTTTTAGAGTTTTAAAATGTCAAAAACACTATTAAAATTATATATATATATATATATATATATATATATATATATCTTTTTTTTTTTTTTTTTTTTTTTTTTTTTTTTTTTTTTTTTT
>JBBMKA010006135.1:0-10623 GCA_037833695.1 Sechiopsis laciniata | reverse complement strand
TGTCCTCTTCTATTTAGTTGGATTTGGTGTGGCCACACTTAACTTACTTAAGGAGAGAGAAACTAATGAGAGAGAGGGAGAGAAGCATGAAAGAAGATTGTAGGGACTATTTTTTAACTTTTTTCAAAGTTGAAGGACCAAAATTGGGCATGGAAACATGAGGGACCAAAATTGAACAAATCTCATAGTCTAGGGACTAAAATTGGACATTTGAAACTCTAGGGACTAAAATGGAACAAAGTCCATAGTCTAAGGACTAAAATGGTATTTTAACAAAAAAAAAAAAAAAGTGGGGGGGGGGTTTTTCGAGTAGGATTTGTTTGTAGTTTCCTCCAAAATCTAGGGTTTATGATGAGGATCTAGTGGGTGTTCCATCAAGACCTAAATCCAACGGTGAGTACGGTGCGGTTGAGGTGCAGGAAAGTGCAGAAATGGCTGTGAGGTTGACACGTAAGATGGCTGTCAGGGATGGTGGGTGAGGATAGCAGTGTGTGAATTTGATTGGACGGTGGAAACTTTGCGTTGAAGTCAAAGGAAGTGGAGGCTGTTGCTGACACATGAGCTGCCTATGCCGGCCACCAAAATTTCCCACTCACTTTAATTTGTTTTCAATGCATTTGTCTCCCTTTTTCACTTTTTTATTTTTTATAATTTCTATAATTTATCTAAGCAAACTATATGCTAATTACTAAGACAATTTGAGATTGCACAACAAAAGAGGATAGGAAGATATTGAAGAGGAGAGAATTTGAGAAGGTAGTGTCTATTGAAGAAGAGAATCATGGAGGCTATTTTATGAAGAGCAAAACGTACTAATTTATTTGTAAGTATGGTGTGTATATTTAACACTACATGAGGCACATCTTTTTATTTATTTATTTTTAAAATTATTTAAAATGATGTTAAATCAACCCTTCTCTTTCAATTAGTAAAAATGATGTAGCTCATGTGATTGTAAGTATGTGCATCATACTTACTACTAACAAGTTGGTAAATTTTACTCTTTTATCAAACTCATCTTAACCCTAAGTCATACCTATATATTAACCTAAGTCCCATTAAACTTATATCTACACTAATAATTTTTTTTTTTTTATTTAGAATCAACTTTAATAATTATAATCAATTAACTTTAATCCTAATCTAATCCTAACACAACACTAATGAATTTAAAAGCAACGTTTAGCTTCATTTTTAAAAAAATGAAAGGTAATAAAGACGGTGAAAATCATAAACTATCAAGAAAATTCACAAAATTAATTGACGATGACAAAAGTAGTGTCATTTCTTATATATTATTAAAGATTTTAGCTATTTTCAATGTAGAATCATTGACACTTTTGACATAAACCCATGATTTCATTTTTTGTCATCCCTCATATAAATAGATCAATATTTCATTCTTATATATGAAAGATCTTCTATTTAATTAAGTAATGTAGTAACCGTGAGATTTTTGTTTGAATGCATCAGCAATAATTTTCTCGTTACAAAGCCATCACCTTTTTATTTCTGAAATCATCTTATCATGTGATTATGTTTTTTTCTCAGAATTTTTTTTATAAAAAATATGGTTTTTATTTTTTAAGGAAAAACAAACTTTAGTTCTATTCTTTAGCTCAATTTTCAAGACTTGATTGGTGACACGCATGATATCAAATTTGGTTCTTCACCAACAATACCTTATTTGAGATTTAGTTACTTTTAATTAATTCAATAATGCATACCTTTTTAGTTTCAAATTATTTGAGATTTTATCCGTGGAAATTATATATCATTTAATAACTAATGATAAATAGGACCAACTTGAATATTTTTTTTAAGCCCTTGACTTCAAACGTTTCATAATAATTAGTGTGGATTTTTAAATCTATTGAAGTGTGTTTCTAATTTTCACGGGTGACATATTGGTTATTTTAATTAGTGTTAATCCATTTTAATTTTACGGTTCTAAAATTCTCATCTTGTTTGAGAGTTTGTACCTAGTGTTCACGATCTCCTCTCCAATACCGATTTTTGAAATTAAACCCGTGATTATGATGATGAACTGAATTACCATCAAATAATGAAATCATCACGTCATCGTCCTTTCGATTAATTAATGAGAGCCAAATAGTTTGAATTGTCCACTTTTATATACTTCTATTAATTAATGATTTTTAGTAGGAGTGTATTTGACTCTCATTTATAGGTTCTTAGTACATAAACTATTTACATCTCTTAGTTAGTTCTTTCAATAAAAAAAAAAAAAACTAATATCTCTTAGTTATTGACTTTTATTCTATATGTTGTTAAGTTTGTTACTTCAATGTTAAAGAAATTATAATAACGAGTGATGAATAGCCAAATATTCATTTAAAATTAGAAAACAATTCTTGACAAGAATCTTCATCTTTAAAATTAGAAAAAAATGTTACTGTTTATCCTTGAAAAAAATTTGTTAAGTTTACATAATAAATTAAATAGCCATTTTCTTCCTTCACCAAGACTGTAAAATTGGGTAGGGAAAATTATTATTATATTATATATATCCAAAAAGCTCAAAACCCAGAATGAATAACAATCCTTTTTGGATAAATGAATAAAATTAAACAGAAACAGAAAATGGATCGATCTCCGACGAGCGAACGACGGCGATGAAGCTGAAGACGGCGGCGAAAGCAACAGCAAGAAACCCTCTTTCTTTAACCAACACGGCGGCCAAATACATAGCCACATCGCCGGTGATCTGTCTCCCCTGTTTCACCAAAACCCGCCGCCGGTTTCCGGCGAACGCCAACAGCACCAACACCGTGATCCACGTCACCATGGTGGCTCTTGCCGCCGCCGCCACCGCCACTCCGGCGACCACCACCAACCCCACAATCGGTACCCATCGCCCCATCATCAAATCACAATTGAAAACCACAATACACAAACCTGAAACCAACACAAATATCGCCGCCATTGTCGCCGCCGTCGCCGGCGCCGGTGTCGACATTCCTCTGTTCTTCATGTGGGCTTTTGCATTACAGAACAATCTGGTCGGAATATATGTGCTTTTTATGCAACTTTCCAATTCATTATTTTGTTTATTATTTTTTACAACTAAAATGGATATTAATTGAATCTTTAATTTTGATTTATTGTTTAAGTTTTATTTGAAGATTGTTTTAAGGGAAAGGAATTGCCAGCCATGTGCTGCACATGGGAAGGTGGCTCGAGCTCATTATGTCGCTCCAATATTTCTTTTTTATTAGAAACCGATTATTAATTTAGTTTTATATTATTGCACCATAAATTTAGATTAATGTAATAACTATTTTATAATTTCAAAAAAGTACTCTCCTATGTGTAAAATTAATTGTAAAAAAAATCTTAGTTAAATTATAAAATATACCCATAAATTTTAGAGTATGATTTGGGTATAGCCTAGGCTGCACCCCTACCAAATGCAACTCATTTTGGATCACAATTTTTTTTTTTTTTTGTGGTTGATATAAGAAAAAAAAAAATGTGGCTGATATAAAATGCCACACCAATAACTACATTGACAGAGGTGTAGCCTAGCTACACCCAAATCATACTCTAAATTTTACCTAGTATTTCCAAAGTATCCTATTCATTAAAAAATGATAGCATCGTCTTTGACTTTAATTAAATTACTCAAAACTATTATTAAATAGAAATTTGTTAAAAAAAAATTACAATCCCACGTCAACGCCCGGCTACAAAGAAAATTGAAGAGAAGAAAAGATATAAGATGGAGCAAAAATAAATTAAAAATATTTTGTTAGTATCAACGAATTTCAATGGTAAAATTATTGAGTTTGAAAATTTAGACTCAAACCAAACGCAACCAAACTCAAATTTTAAGTAGTAATTTAGTTGTGAATTTGATTCCAAATGTTGTTGAAATCTTTTTTTAAAAAAACCCAAATTTTAGAGAACAAATGTGTATTTTCCTTTTGTTTCTGTATAATAATTTCCCTATTTAAAAAGAGATTGAACTGTTTTGTTGAATAATTACAAATAAGGCTTATGATAATGACTATTGATTAAAAGAAGTCAACGGCCAAATTCATAAATTGAGGACTGCCTCCACCAACTTTGAAACTTCACGCATGTGCCCAGCTATTTTTAATATGTATTTATTTCATAAATTGTGTTTGAATTGTGATTTATACAGGCATTTGTCACTATGAGCTAAAAATCATTTTGGTCAATATTTCAATTTTCATCCACCTTAAAATATGTTAGTCTGTCACGATTTTTCCGAATACTCATCTTTAATCTATGTCCCATTTTTTCAAGGCAGCATAATTATAAGCACCCAGAATTATTCTTTATTTAATTTTTGAGACAATTTTGTCATTACTTTTTTTCTATGGTTGTCATTTACATTTGATGGTATCAATTAAATAATTTGCCATTATGCTTACAAAATGCTATATTACTTTAATATTTCGTGACGCAACTAAACATTAGTGATAATAATATAGCTTCGGTTCATGAATCATTTAATTTAAAAAATCAAAACACCAAATCTATTATATAATTAAATGAGGGACTTTCTCTACAATGGCAAGATCTTTAATTAATTTAATTAATTTATTGTAAAAAAAAGTTTTTGCACTCACAAGAAAGACTTTCAACCATACATTAAACCTATAGAAAAATAAAGAGACCCAAGTATTCACTCCAACAAAATAAAATTAGAACTCAATTCAAGAACAAGTCTAAAGAGATAACAACTTAAAAGATACATTACATCGGTGAGAAAACTTCTTAACATTTATATAAGATAGATGAATTATTCTATTATTATTATGCAATAGCTTGATAAAAAAAGAAAGGAAATTGAAAATAATAATAATTATTATTATAATACAGAAATTAATAATAATAATAATAAATAAATTGATTTTAACTAAAAATGGGAGTGAAACTTCCCCATCATTACCTGCTGCAAGAGAAATATTCATATCAAACTGGATGCCAGAGTATGGTTATTAGAGTGAATAGTAAGGAGAAATGTACAATGAAGCCAGCAATATGAACCAGGGAGAAATGCAGCAATGTAACCCAGCTATGTTCCCTCACTATTCATCAATTGCCGTAGAATCGAGACGACACCTCGAGACGACACAACAAAAACACATAATAGCAAAAACTCATCCAGCCTTCAAACTACAACAAAGTTTGCTCATAATTGTGTGGTTTTTTATGAGTTCTATAAAAGAATCTATTATCAACCAGGATATCTAGTGTGTGGGGGAAGGAAGCAAGGCCATGACAAGCAGAGGAGTAAGTACAGAAATGGGTGAAAGAGCTCCATCACATTATAGTTGCTGATCCAGATACGCGTCTTTCGGGCTTTTAGGAGATCCAACCATACCCGACACGCTCTCCGTAACCCCAGAAACGTACGTCTTCAACCAAGAGGTGCTTCGTGTCAGCCAACCAGTCTGTCCCTGTTCTTCCATTGCAAGAGTTCTTTTTCTATCTTCCTCCTCGAGAATTTCGAGCCACCTCTTGGACATGAATGTCCTCACAGCATCTGGCCCGCTGTTTACGACTTCCACGGGTGGAATCATAAGAGGGTTTTGCTCCAAGTTTAGTTTCTGTAAATTCTCAAGATGGCCAAATGTATCAGGTAGAGAGTGGATCTGGTTATTGCTAAGATCAAGTTCCTTAAGGCTGGATAAATCACCAAAGGTATGTGGAAGTTCAGTCAGGTCAGTGAAGTTGCTGCTTAGGTTCAGATACTCGAGTTGTGTCAATTTCCCAATTGCCTGAGGAAGGCCATGAAGCTCGTTGAAATGAGCATCCAGGTAACGCAAAGAGCTCATACCACAAACAGAAGAGGGAAGTGAACGTATCTTGTTTAATTGGATAACAAGCTTCTGTAAATTCACCAGTTCATGGCCAATATTTGTTGGCAAGTACGTTAGATTGTTGAAGCTCACATCTAACTCCACCAAAGACCTACGCATTTAAGACACAAAAATCTCCATTAATGCTTGCAGAAGCACAATAAAATCTAGTGGTCAAATAAGGATTTGTAAACGATAAAGTGCTTAGAAGTTATGGGTTCAATCTATGGTATTCATCTACTTATGAATTAATTTTTACGAGTTAATTTGACAACCAAATCAGCAGATCCATGCAGTTGTCTCATCAAAATAGTCAAAGCGTGCGTAACTGACCCAACATAAAGAAGTGCTTGAAAGATGTTTTTTTTTTTAGTTTAACACCATTTTGAGAGAGGATTTGAGCCTCTAACTTCTTGGTCCTTTAACTAATTGAGTTATGCTCAAAGTCAATAAAATGCTAGAAATAAATTATTTCTTGAATTGGTAAAATCTTGTACCTGCAGTGGCATATTGTGTCAGGAAGGGCCTGCAACTTGTTCCCGGAGACATTAAGGAGTTTCAGCTTATGTAATAAGCCAATCGAGTCAGGCAGTGATTCCAGAATATTGGATGAGGCATTCAGCTCCTCAAGATTTTCTAAGCCAGATATTGAATCGGGGATAATCTGAAGTTGTAGAAAAATAATTAAAGAAACTAACCATACAAGTAAATATTCAATCGGCATGAATTTTCAAAAATCAAGCCAAACTCACATCCAAGTCCAATATGGACAGACATGTGAAAAGCACATGCTAAGCAAGCATAACGAAGGAAGTTGAGATTCTGAGAAGAGTACTATACAAAAAGCAAAAACAGCCCAACCACATATTTTAGATGCAAAGCATTAACAATTCTAATAATATGAATAACCTATATTTTAGGACAATCTTCTTGCCATTTCTGCACCTATTTTTATAGACTAAAATCCATAGATTTCAAATCTTCACCATCGCAATGATGAATAATAAAACAATGGTTAGTTCATTTTTTTCTATAAAAAAAAAAGCTGCCACAGAGTTGGAATTCTTCTCGTTTCCAGGCTTATGTCAGCAACTTCCTTTAGAGAAAGTTGTTAAAAGTCTTGTGAACTTCTTGAGCATAATCTTTCTACCAAAGACCACCATTCTTTTTTTTTTTCTTTTATATTCGTGAGTGTTCATACAAGCTTATGTGCACTTTGACTATTCTTATAAGGCAACTGCCTAACTCTACTACATTTGACTATTAAGGTAACTCGTAGGAAATTAATTTTTAGGTAAGAAGTTACCATAGATTGAAATTTGAACCTCTAAGCACTTTATGATTTACAAGGCCGACCATCGTTCTTACATACCATAGTCCATTGGATTCTATGCATCTTGCCTCAAAACATTATATCCTAGTGCAGTTTCATGTACTATCCAGTCCCCAACTTTAACAAGAGTTGGCTCTAAATGCCCTATAATTAAAGAAACTCTTATGCTTAACATCCAAACGTAAATTTTCATTGATTTTTGTTAAAATGTAAATTTATATTGAAGGCCTTTCTAAAAGAAACTAACAATCAGCAGAAATTCAATGAAATTGCCCCCATCTATTTATTCCATATCCAAACATGAAAGAATGATATCCTCAATGACGGCCTCGATTTGGCCACAATTCAATCATCTAGACAGAAACCTTAAGCGAATCATTATTACAAATGCAAACAAAACAGAGTTCATAAGCAGCACGGCAACATACTGCACAAAACATAGTTGTGAATGAAGACTTCTCAGAGAATCATATAATGCAAGCCATAAGTTAGTCTCTAACAAAGAATCTAATCGCCAAACAAACAACAAAAGCTCATGTACTCATATGAAACTATTGAAACCTTCTTTCCGACCTAATGTCATACAGAAAAAGCTCATTTCAAGAGTATCAATTCATTATCAGTTTTTAGTATAATCTGTCGAAGTGCAGTAATGATGATTCTACAAAGAAGAAGGCATTGCATAATGTAAATTAACCTGTAGTTGATTGCTGGAGATATCAAGCACAACCAATCCCCGAACGCGTCCAAATTCTTCAGGCACGAACCGCAAGCGGCGGCCGGAGAGACTAATCCGATCCATTTCCTTCTCCTTCGCCTCCTGAAGAATCTTCGCAACCTCCTCATTAACCTCCTCGCTCACTGGATCCAAACACTCTCCCTCCGGCAAACCTCTCTCCGCCGATTCATAAATCTTCACCAACCTCTCCTCAGCTTCCTTCAACAATTTCTCATACGCCTCGTGCATCTCATCCAATTGCAAAACCGCCTTATACACCTGCAACTCTTTCTCCGCCGCAAGCCGGCACTCGTTCTCTTTCTCAGCAAGATGAGTCCTCCAGTGGTTCAACTCCACATCCACCGGCCGAGACGAGAGCACAATCTCCTGTAGCTTAGCAGACAAATCGGCTTCAACATCAGCGAGCTTCGCCTTGGCAGAATCGACAGCCTCATGGTCAGGTCTCTCCCCAAGGGTTTTGAGGATGGATCGGGTGTGAGCAACATCGGAAATAGCGGAGGTCATGGAAGCCAATAGCTTAGGGTCCGAGAGATGAGGCATGTCGTCGACGATGCCGGGGGAGGAGGAGGAAGGATCGGAGGGATGATGAGGGCGGCGAGACGGCGGAGATGCTGGCTGTTCGATGTCGATATCGGTGGGCGGCGAACGAGGGCTGAGAGAGGGGATTCGGGCCATGACGTAGGAAAGGATTGGGAAACTTTTGGGATTGGGATCCATCGCCATGGTTAGAGATTGCAGAACAATAGATCGGATCAGAATAACAAAGAGAAGAAGAAGAAGAAGAGGTTATTACAGTGGAAGGGTTCTGGAACCTAATTTCAATTCACAGCCATTGTCATCATTCGAAGTTCGTTTCATCCGTAACTGCGGGTAAATATAATTTTACAGGCGGTAAATTGGTTTGGAAAGTTTGAAAAAAAGTTAGGTTAGTTTCAATGATTTCCAAAGTTAGAATTAGAATTCCCAACTGAAATTGGAGACCCTATAAAAAAATTAATCCTTGCAACCATTTTGGATCTCAGATCTACTCTCAGTTGTTTTGGTTGGATTTTTGTTTTTTTTTATTTCTTTCCAATAATTGAATTTATATCTTTGGTCTTTTACCGATTAGGTTGAATTCGATATCCAATAAAAAACAAAATCGAACAATCTGATATTGTTTAAGCTCTTTAATAAATTAGAGAAATATCAATTTTTAAGATTAAAATTGTGACTGTGGCATCAAACAAAAAACTATTATGTCATCAACACTTTTGATTATTTTCAATAAAATTTAAAAGTTACTCTCCCCATTTTTTTTTTTTTTTTTTTTATTTATAGAAGAAAAGATAAGGAAGGAGTAGTTTTTAAAAAGAAATAAATTATTATAGACTCAAAAGCTAGCTCGACAAACATGTACAAAAGAATCATTTTATTTATGGTCATACCTACTTTAGTAAGAAAATACAATCTTCTATGTGCCAAAATCTGTCTAGAAATTATTACTCATTTTCATAAACCTCACATTAGGGTACATTGAGCTTTTCTAAAAATCATGTCGAATTGATTTAAAGGTTAAAAGAGTCTCGAAAAATTAAAAGATTATAAATTTAATACATGATAGTTTACTTATACAAATTGTCCACTTTTATATACAAATAAATTTACAATTTCCAATATTCAAAGTTACACCTTATATGCATTACATAAATTATATATATAATTTACATTTATATAAAAAATGAAAAAAAAAAAACAACAACAACAAAATTCCAAATTTGAGGCACATCATTGATGCAATGCCATAAATAATATTAAAATATGTGTGAGTCCTTTTTTATATATATAAAATAAAATAAAAATCAATCCCAAAATTTTGAAGATTATCTCTCTTAAATGCACCTATGAACATGTACTTAAAAATTAATTTATTACAATTTTTTAACAATGAATTAATATTGTAAAGTCAATCCATTATTTTGTGAGAATAGTTGATGCATGCTAAGTTAAGGTAAACACCCACAAATATTTAAAACAAAATAAAATGGAGCTTTTGGGGTAAAAAATGCAATGAAATGGTATAATAGGATCATAAGGAATATGTTTGCATGACCGTTTGAAATCAATACAAAATATTTTGACAAGTCTAAAATCATTTCCTATATACTTAAAATATGAGAAGAAATTGATGGAATAATATAAATAGGTTTATTCGATCCAAAAATTGGTACGCGTTAATTGGAATTTTCTTGTGATGTTAAATTAGCAAAATGAATGCAATGAAGAAAAATGGGAACAGTGGAAAAAGAATCTTAAGATTACTATTAATTCAAGTAATGTTGAAGTCAAATGTGGAGAACTTAGCTCCCCACTTTTTATTTGCCAAGGAATTTTGGCTTTACATCACACTATTCAATTGCAAGTTGTTCACTCAAATTTGTAGCTTTAATTTCCCATTCCCTTCCTCCAATCAATCTAAAGATGGTTTGTATTATTAATTTATAAGAATTTCTCAATTCATTTTTCATTTTTAATATCTTGGATTGTTTTTTTCTTAAATAAACATTTTAGATGGTTACACGTATCTCTCGATATTTTCTTCACCATTAATGTGTTACATGTTATTCAATTCTTACATGATATTCTTTTGCTTTCTAGAAGAATAATTGACATTCTTCTTAAGGTTGCTTCTTCCTTTCATACACTTTTACGTTAAT
>JBBMKA010006134.1:0-10627 GCA_037833695.1 Sechiopsis laciniata | reverse complement strand
TTCGCTAAGCTTAAAAGAGAAAAGTAAAACTACAGCTACGCTACTCCGGGCGAAGCCACTCTCTCGAGTGACTTCTGTCGGAAGAGAAAAGCATGGATCCAGAAAAATAGAGAGTTCAACTGGAGGGAGCTTTCTCCTTATATAGACCTCTTGAAGCTCTGCCGAAAAATCCTCTGACAATACGCTGACTTTCTGTTGATATTCAGCAGAAAATCTGCTGAAACCCGCTAAACATCCTCTCTGCACTTTGCTGGCTCTGCCACCTATTTTTCGGATGCTGCAGAGTTGACTTTTTTACGGTGGAGAGGAGTTTCAGGGTCAAGGATCTGCGCCACGCGTCCTTGGGTTAGGTATGAGCTTGATCTATCAGACGAGGCTGTCGCAACGGCGAGCTTCAGTTGTTTTCTTCATGTCGTCCGGAGAGTTTGGTATTCGTTGAGGCGAAGAGGTTAGACGTCGCTAAGGCGAAGACAGTACGTTCCATCTACTGCGAATTTCGCTTCGCTCCATCAGGTTCGCTGCAGTCAAACTAGAAATATCAATTCTTTTTCAACACTTGCAAATTTACATACAATTAAGCACATTTCGGTACAACGAAGCTCTAAAATGCATCCTAATCAGAAAACTAAAGGATGTTTCGCTTAAGCACAATTTGGGTCTGATGGGGCAAAATTCATCATTATATTATTCTATTATAGCAAATTCTTGATAAAAATATATTCTTTTAAGCTAAATTAACTCTCAATTCTTGAGAGTTATCACTAATCCTGATCATGTAATGAGTAGCATCTTGTTAGGGTGACTTTATAAGAATATTGAGCATGTTTGGCGATCTGTTAGCACTGAGCTGATAAGCATTTGTAATAGAACTCCTAGTTGTCATCATCTAGAGGCTGTAGAGACACGACATATTGTTGTCTCATTAAATCGGTGTCATTGACGATTTAATCTTGTGCCAGTTAGCAAGGGATGTGATATAACATGCCGCCCCCGGCGATGCCTAGTTTATAGCCTTATAGGCGGGCCCTAATCATAGTGTACGCCTGCTATGAGAGGGTTTTATCGTGGGGCCATAGGTGTGAACAAGCTAACTCGGATCGCTGGTGAGGGCCTTCAGGACCATGACTTAGGGAACACCTTTCTTCGAGTTGTTAGGCATGTCGACTTGGACCAGGTCAGTCTGTGTAGGCCTACACCTTACTGGTTTCCAGCGCCATATGGTGTATGCGTACACGCACCGAGTGTCAGGTAGATGGCTCACCTGGATCGGTGTCGTTAGTACACCAGTAGTGAAAAGTTGTATTTGAGCTAGATAGTTGTGTAACGAACTTCATGACCAATCATATTATCTATAACAGGTGAGTGTCTCAAGGGCCTCATAAGAGAGTCATGCAACGAACCTCATGACCAAGTAAAAAGCTAAGATGAGTTGAGAATAAAGTTGAGTGATTGAGGAGGACATGTAACGAAACTCATGGTCAGTTGGTAAGCTATGAGGAGACAAGAGTAGATATGTACCCCTGTTGGGGAGTTCTTACGAAGTATTCTTTTATACTCACCCTTTCTATGGTTTATTCTTTCTACAAGTAATTAGAGTCATTACCGAGACAGTTAGCTAAGAGATGCTGAAGTGATCACGGGTGGAGCTTGCGCATTAGTCTGAGTAGTTGATAGGGTAGTTGTCACTCTATTGTTTCATTACTGGCATGCTAAGGATTAGTCTCCTGTTATTTTTGTTAAAACGTTTTGTAACACTGGGGCATGGATGCCTTTACCTGTATTTAATTGTTTATTTAATTAATTTTTGTTGTGAAATACCTTGGCCAAGGGCTTGTTAGTTACTTATTATTTCAAAATAATTTCAACAGGAGCAGTTATCTTAAATTTGAATTCGAAAGTTTAAATTTGTAAACTTGTAACTGTTTTTGAGTCAGCATGATGTGGGAAAATGTAGTTTAGATTACGGGTTCTCACAATAATGACACAATAAAAAAAACCTGTAGGAATGCAATCACCCAATGATGGATTTATATTTCAATTTTTTATTACACCAAACACTATTTTAGTTTTGGTTTTTTTATCAATAAGTCCACTCTTCTCTTAATTATTTCTTGGATTTCAATAATAATATTGTTCTTTTCTTGATCCAACAATATAGTCTCAAAATACTCTCATTTTTAACATGCGTTTTATTAAAAATGTTGTACTATACAATATAGTCACAACGTTTGTACATTCGAATATATTAAACTAGTTGTATTTCTAACCATCGTAAATACTTGATGGTCGTTGTAAACATATTAGTCTTCACATGTCTTTTATTTTTTTTCGTTCTGTACTAGTTTGTTAAGTAATAAAACCGTCTAATATAGATAGGTGTCATTTTGCAAGACAGATCAAGACTAAACTGTATGAGCATGTCAATTCAGTACAGTGTGGTTTTCAACAGTTTCAAGTCCATTCAATAAACTTGTATGTACAACATTATATAAAAAATAATAACAAAACCATCCATGTTTTACTCAATTTAAAAACTATATTTTTTTCAAAATAAATAGCAAAATTCAGAAGTTCAAACATTACGAAGTTTAGAATCAAAAAACATTTTGAAAACAAACCATCTAAGTCAACACCCTAAACATTCTAGAACCAAACTAAAGCTGCGAAAGCAACTTGAAATTAGATGGATCAGGGAATTGTGTATTTTATTTGCCTTCTATTTCTTTCCCCTTCTTTTCCTCCGCCGACCCGAACTTCGAAGTAAAATGAGAAAACATGCATTTTGACAACTTTTTCTTCCTTGCTGCCCTTTTTGCATGTTGTGTATTAGAAAATATCCCTTGTCCTTACAATTGCAACACAAAATCATCATATGATATGTGTAATACAATCAGTTCAACATGTGTAATTAAACAATAAGTATAAATAATACAGTATAATACCGCATCCATATATATCTCGGATCCATATTCATTATAACTGGGTATCAAATCCTTTATGTTGCACCTGAAAACAAAACTACTAGAATTTAATAACATGTACATTACTAACTATACTGTATGTAAATCACAACTATACCTTTAACAATGTCTTGTCGCCACTTTCGTCCTGCAATTAATGCACCATAAATTGGTGGTTTATAGTTTTCCACAATTAATGCACCCTAAATTGGCAGTTTCTGGTTTAGAATATGAGACGGTTTGTAATGGCCCAGGTTTTTGTTCCGATTCTCCAGGTATGATTTTCAACTACTTTGGGTGTTTCGTTGGGCCATTATTACTATTTAGGTCTTGATGGGGCATTTTGGTAATTTTTCCCCTAGGGTCAGTTTACTAATTTATTGAGTTTCAGGGTCGTTATTGCTTTTTCACTGAGTGCAGGGTTGTTTTGGTTATTTCAGGCTAAGCGGGGCTAGTTTTGCAGTTTTGGGAGGAAAGGCTTTGTTTGGGTTTTAAAAGAAAGAGAAAAGAAAAGGAATTTTAAAAGGGTTTTTATTAGTTGTAGCATTTAAAAGCCAGCAAAATCCCTTTCCTCTTATCGATCCCTTCTTCTTCTTCTCCTTCCCTTCTCCATCGCTGCCGACTCTCTCTCTCGATCGCCAGCCGCATAACCTCATCTATCGAACAGCCCTCGTGATCATGCCAGCCCCACTGCACACCCTCAGCAACGCAGCCATGCACTGGGTCCTGTTCTGCGCGTCTGCGCTCACGACCGCGTGACCCAGCCAACCCCATCTATCCTCGGTCCTTGCTTGTAGCACACGCATGCCCACTTTGCCATCCCTGCACTGCACGGCGATCCCTCACGCACCAGTAGCGTAGCACTGCCCCTCGTCCCGCATCTGTCCGAGCTGCACGTTCGCATCACGCTCACCTCGCCATTGCCCGCCTCGCACACGTACAGCCTCGCGCCCCGACCTGCTGCACGTCTTGCCTCCCACATCCTAGCTGCCGCACAGCCTCGGTGCTGCTATCCGTTCCTCGCTCGTCATGTTTTGAACAGTAGCCTCGGTCTTGTGGTGTTGGCCTCCCATTCTCGGGTTTTGGTAAAGTCGGTCCCTTTATTTCCATGCTTTGTTTTAAATGTTCATTTATGTGGTTACTTATTAGAATTAATTGCCTTAGGTTGGTTATTTGTTCGTATTGGTATCTGCAGCTCAAGGAGAACTTTATTGTTGTTCTGTAATTGTTTCAGGTAAGGGCTCCTTGTCGTGGGTTGTGTGGACCCTGCGTGAATGTCATTGATTGTATGCTTGCTTGCTTGCTTTACTATCTTACGAGCATGTGTTAGTGGATAGGTCCTTATGCTATTTGTCCTGTGTTGATTACATATATTGACTCTCTTGTGTTGGAACCCTGTGAATTATCTGTTAGGGCATGGCATGTAGAGCGGAAGTAAAATTGAGATTGTAGTATCCTGCTAGGGTATATTATATGCATGTTCGATGACTGTTGGTTTACTGTTTAGAATTGGTCTTCTTCACTCTTAGATAGAGTTGTTAAGTTGTCATCATCTAGAGCCTGAGAGTGGACAAAACGTATGTTGTCCCCACAAGTCGGGACCAGTGAGGATTGATTTCCCGCCCCTGACAGTGGGTGTGGAGTAGCAACCACCCCCACATAAGCCTAGTCTATGGCCTACTAGAGCGAGGTCCTTTCCATCGAATTGTTCCTATCCCATTCGCTTTCTTCATTTACTCGAAAACATTTTTCTTGTACGCTTCTCAAATTCAATTTATACATGCAATTTCTTCCCATCTCTACTCGAGCGATTAAACGCTATTTCTTGTGCCTCAAATGCAACAACCGGTCTTTAAAAAATACAGAATAACCCTTCTCTGTGAGTTTCCCCAAACTCAAAATAGTTGTTTTGAGATCTGGTAATTAATAAACATCCTAGATTAACTCTGTTAAGCCATCCTTCTACACAAAAGAAATTGTATCTTTGCCTTTCACCTTTACTTTTGACGCATCGCCAAAAGACACATGACCATCTTCAATTTTTCACATCTCTTTGAACAGATGCTCATGTCAGCACATATGGTTGCTTGCCCCTGAGTCGAGATACCACACAGTTTCATCATTGTCGCTTCCTTCTTTATGCTCTATCAAAAGTACATCATCATTCGAATTGTTTTCTATTGCTAAGTTGCTTGTTTCTTCAGCTATTTTGTCCGCACGACAATCTCTCACAAAATTTCCTTCTTCACCGCAATTGTAGCATTTGTCGGAATAGCAATCACTCACACAGTGACCATACTTGTGACACTTGTAGCATTCAATATTTGACTGATTCGATCTACCGCCTCTTCCTGGACCGCGTCCTCTTCTGCGCCAATTCGCTTGACTCATATCGTCCTTCTCCGCATCATGACTATTGCTTTGACTACTGTGACCATATCCACGACCACCACGTTTGCATCCTCTACTCTGAATTTTTTTAAATAGAGTACCTTTTCATCTTTGATCGACACCTTGGTTTGAAGCACTTGCTCTAGCGTTTCCTCTTTCTTCTTGTTCTTGCTTTGCTCATGTGCCTCCCGAGAACCAGCAAGCTCGTCAACAGTGAGTGTCGCAAGGTCCTTTGACTCCTTTATTGCGCACACCACATTCTCAAAGTTCCGTCAATGATCTAAAAATCTTTTCAACAACTCGCGCACCCGTTAGCTTTTCGCCATTGAGATTGAGTTGATTCACCACCGTCTGCACACGCGTGATGTAGCCAAATACGCTTTCTGACTCCTTCATCTCTATGCTCTCCAACTCGCTGCGAAGAGTCTGGAGTCGCACTTGTTTCACTCGGTCGGCTTCTTTGAACACATTCTCTAAAGTGTCCCACGCTTCTTTTGAAGTAGTTGCACTCGCAATCTTTTCAAAGCCCGATTCATCCACTGCTCGAAATAGCATATACAATGTCGTTTTATCCTTCGATCGCGTCTCTTTCAACGCTTTGGTTTGAGCCACCGTATAACCCGAGGTATTCTCTGGTTCTACAAAACCTTCTTCGACCACTTCCCATGCATCGTGAGATCCAAGTAGCACTTTCATCTGAATGCTCAAATTCTCGTAATTTGCCTTCGTCAATCGTGGCAGCGATAATTGACCCATTACGTTCACCATCGGCTCTGATACCAATTTGTAAAAACTCGCAACGCTCTGATACCAATTTGTAAGATCTAGATTCGAAAAACAAAAATAATAAACACAAATAAAAATCGCACAAGCTTTTTGTTTCGGGATTGGAGAGACAATGCACACAACAATTTCTCTAAAAAACTTTCATTTATTTCTCAATTAAACTTTCTCTATAACTCTTTACACAACTTTTCCTCTTTTCACTCTCTTTTGTTCTACGATTGTCTCTACAATTCTCAATGAAGGAACTCTCTATTTATAGCCTATTACAAACTTGGTTTCCAAGTTCTTTCCATAAGTATTTTCCATTAATTGCTAAAATAATAAAATCTACTAATTCCTTAATTAGTCTCCTAAATTGATAATTCATTAATTCCTTAGTTGTCTACCCACTAATTCTTAAATTAATTATTCCATATTCTAAAAATATATTTAAGTTCACCCAACCTAATCTTTAACTCCTCCCTATGACTTTAAAAGACCCCTTCAACTCTAAAAACACCCCAATTCCTTCACTACTTAAGGCTTGAAGTAAAGAGATTCCTTCTAGATCGCTGAAACTGAAGCAAGGACACTTCCCAAATTTGAATCAAAATACTTTTCAAACTTGAAACAAGTGAGAATACTTCCACAATTTGAAGCAAAATGGTTTTCAAACTAGAAACAATAGAGGTCCGAACAAAAAAATCTCTTAGCACTAGTCTTGCTGCATTAATGTTGAAAGTAGATTACTAAACGTCCATATATTAGCTACATAATGATTCATATTATTTCTCAAGTTTGGTTGGACTCGATAATTTTCCAGTTAAATATATATATATATCTATCTATCTATCTATCTATATATATATATATAACTGAAGTTTATTTATTTTTTTTTTTTTGAAAATATAGTTGAACTTAATTTAATGTTTAAAAAAGTATAAAAATGAAATTTGAAATTTAAAAAATATTTTAATCTAATCTAGAGATGAGTAAAATGAGGGGTACAAGTGAGTGGATTTGAATCTATTTTATTATTATTTTTTTTTTAATCTTCAATCTTTTTTCCAATTTCGAGTTATATATATATATATATATTTTACTGTAGTAGTCATTGTTTGTTTTATTATTTTGCATTGAAACTTTATAAGAACATAGGGATCCATTAATTAAAAAGAATTAATAGAGCATTTGATTCTGACTTTACAACTCAAACCTCTTTTCTATCACCTTCCTCTTGGTGTTTCTCTATTATCCCTAAATCTTACAAGAAAGTATAAAACTAAAGAAACATAATATGACAAGAAGGGCCCATTACAATACACAGGGCCCAACAAGCCGATGGTGTGTGGGGAGAGTATACTTAATTACGAGCGTTGAAGGGCCGGGCCGGGATGACGGAGGCCCATGGGCTGATGTGGATGGGCCGAGCCTGGTGGAGCTGGGCCGGGCCTATGCGCTCACATGAGGGGCACATGGTTAGGGTAGTAGGTGGGGCCATGTGCATGTAGAACTGAGGGGAAAGTTTGAGTGCTCTGAGTTCCTGTACTTCTTTTTGCAACCGCCTATTTTCTTCAGTCAGATTCTCGCAGCATCTCTTTAGAAACTTGCAATCAACTTCCGTTTGCTTCAATTTTGTCCTGTTTCAATCCAAAATTAACACACCATTTAATTCCCCTTTGAGGAATAAGTACATATTATTTAATATGGCATGAGAGCCTACTAAGTCTAAACTGGTATTCAATTTAATAAAAATGAAAGTGAAATCCAATTCAAAATTGGTGAATGCAGAAGAGGCACAATTTTAGAGATATGATTATTCTTACCGGATCTCATATTATTTAATATCGAAATTTGCTCACCTGGCCCTCCTATTTTGGAACCACACTTCCACTTGTCTGGGGCGGAGTCCCAACTTTTTGGCCAGCCCCAACTTTTGCTTCTGCAAAATTGACGAAAATAGCCCCCATAAATAAATGAATTAATTAGAAGAAAATTAGGTGGGGTATTTGTACTTGGGTGTTAGACTCACAGGATTCAGAGTGTTGTGTTCTTTGAAACTGTCTTCCAAAACCGCGGACTGATCTTTGGAGAGACGGAGCTTTTTTGTGCAAGTTTCAGCGTCTTCTTCGTCCACATCCAGTTCCCCGTTGTTGGCCTGATCTGGTTCACTCCTCTTACCACTCACGCTCGACAGCGTGCTGTTCGGGCTCGACATCGCAGCCTCCTCCTCTTCTGATGTCGGCATCCGGTTCACGTCGATGCCGCGGAGCAGCGATCGCCCCGCTTCCGATGTCCCATCTGAGGAGGAGGCATCATTAATCCAACAAGCTGCAGCTGGCATCAGATTCAGCTGCAAAGGATGATGAGAATGAAAGCTCAATCCAAGGCTCAAACCAAGCTTCCCTTCAGCCATAATAAAATTAATTTAAGCTCTCTTAAGAGAGACCAAGCTGAATGAAGAAAGTTGAGTTGTGATCCAAGTAGAAGAGGAGGAGAGGATAATATAGAAATAATAAACAAGAGAGACAGAGAGAGAGAAAGGATAAAATGGGAAAACTTTGTCTTCTTCAAATCAATGATGGAAAAAAACAAACAACTGAAACACTGTCACCTACAAATTATCCCCATTCATCACTTTTTCCTTCTTCAAAACAAATGCCCCTCCACACAAAACCTCCTTTTCTTTCTTTTTCTTTTTTAACCATGGTTGGGGATTGAAATGTTTTAACTCCACTTTTTTAACTATGGTTAACTAACTTGCCTTTACCTTCTTCCCTTTAGGTATCATCTGTGTTTTGCTTCTTTTCATAACCTCCTTTCCTCTATTCATTTTTTCCTTCTTTTTCCTTTTTACCTATTTTCTTTTACCAAATTCCATCACACAACCATCAAATCATGAATGAGTGGCTATGATTGCACTCAGACATTTGATCTTTTCATTTCGTTCATTCAGTTTCCTCTGATCTTTTTTTATCTACGTTCATTTATAAATTTGGTTGAAGCAATTCTTTCAAAAATAGAATTTATATATCATTTTAATAAGAGAAATAATACTGGTTAGACTATTTTCACAAAGTATAAAGATGGTAAATTTTTAAGTATTTACATTTATAATCAATAATATACTTATATTATAAATATTAATTAATACTAGTATTATAAGAAAGTAAGTGATAATATTCATTAGTATCAATAATTAAATTTACTAATTTTTTTTTAAAAAGTAACCATATTTGTAATTATTTTCTAGATTTGATTATTCCGATATGTTGAAAATTAACATTTACACTTCCAAAAAAGTTATAATTTTGTTTATATATATGATTTTAAAATTTATAATTTAATCAAATTTTAAAATAAATATTATTGTACAATAAATGTGTGAAAGTTAGTTATTATTGATACGTCAATAGTGTCAATTGAATTAAATATTTAATAAGACAAAAAAATTAGATCATTACACACGAATATTACATCCCATGTACTATATTCAACTGTGATTATAAACCATGCGAACTATTTATTTAGATCCGATCAAATTATATAGACTAAACTTTTATTTTTTTTTTCAAATTATAAGAACTAAATTCTAGTTTTTAAGATAATACGGACTAAATTCTAATTTTCTTCAAATTATTTGTACCAAATTTATAATTTTCTATTTTATTTATCTTTTTCCCTCTAAACTTACTTTTTAAGGGAGTATCTGTGGCAAGAATGATAAAAATGATTATTTGAGACGATGAGAATTAAAAGGAAAATATATGAGAGAAAATAATTATAAAACATAATAATCATTTGTATTTGGAGTAAATAAAATTATTATAGAAAAAATCATTACTTAGGTATGAAAGAAAAGAATAATTATGAGAGGAAGAATAATATTGTGTTTGATGAAAAGAAAATAATATTGTTATAATAAAATTGAAAAGTGATTATAGAATGAATAAAAAGTAGTTAGGAGAGAATGATTTTGATTCAACAACTCAAATATGAGTAAGATGATCCTTCTATTTATATCATCTTCTTAATTAATATATGATCGAAAGATACGTACTATTTATCGTTAGCATAAACTCACTTTAGCCAAAGATGTAGGTCCGTTTGGTAACGTTCCCGTTTCCTGTTTCTCGTTTCTGTTTCTTCTTTTTTAGAAACAGGTTTGTTTGGTAACCGATCCTGTTTTTTGTTCCCGAAACTTTTAAGAAACGTTTCTAAAATTTGGTTTTAAAAAGAGAAACTCCTAAATAGAGTTTCTCTTGTTCTGTTTTTAATTTTATTCATGCGATTCTGAGTATGTAATATATAAAACCCAGTTCAAATGTTAAACAAAATAGCACTTTGGCATGGTTGCAAAAGGATTGTTGATATATATTCATGTTCTCTTAATCTGCGTTTCGATCCTCGAGGTAAGTAAGCATTTAATTTTTTTTTTCAGTTTTCTTTTTATTATATTAACTTTTCAGTTTTTATTCATCAAATATATAATTATATATTATTTTATTTTT
>JBBMKA010006133.1:0-10630 GCA_037833695.1 Sechiopsis laciniata | reverse complement strand
ATGCTGGAAGAACAAACCTAGCATGGCACTAACATGTGAAACAGAAATCAAACATGCCAGCAGAATAGTTCAGCAAAGTTCCTATCCACTAACATGCCAATAACAGTAAGCAAATAAACAGGAAAGCAATCAGAGAAGTCCCTCAGGGTCCACACAACCCCGACAAGGAATCCTTACCTGGAAACAAGCAGGAAAACACATACACAAGATTAAAGGTGCTCCTTGAGCTGCAGAACCAACACAACCTAGAAAATAATAAAATAGAAATACGAATTAATCTCTACTCGAACAGCTGCTCGAAACTAAAACGACCAACCCAAGCTCGGGACAGAAATTACCAAAACCCAACACTAGGTGGCTCGGCAGCTGGCTCTCGGCAAGGCTGGCGTGCGGCAGGCAGCGAGTTGGCTCGATAGGCTGCGCGACAAGGCTAGGGCGGAGGGGTTACAAATGCGTACTGGGAGCGTGCGGCTATGTGCGGGCAGGTGAAGGCACGGGTGCGTGCGCTGGTGAAGCTGTGCGTGCAGATAGGCAACTGCGAAGGGCTTGCAGTTTCGCTCAGGCGAACGAACCCAAGTGCCCAGATGGCTGGGGCAAACGAAGGCGATCGCGAGGCACTTGAGAAGCTGCTGGGCGTGTGCTCGGCTGCGTGCTGGGGAATCAGGATGCGATCAGGATGCTGGCGAGAGAACTTGGCAAACGCAACGGCATGGCACTGGACGAGCGATCAGGTGGAGCGAAGCACTCGGGCGTGACTTGCGATCTGGGCGCTGCTGGCTTGGCAAGGCAGGGCTTCGGCGAAGAGGATGATGCCTTGGATGTCTCAGCCAATGGAGTGGAGGAGGGAGAAGACTTCTCAGTAAAGGGGAAATTCGGCAAGATGGGGGAAGGAAAAGGGAGAGGATTCACGGCTAGGGTTTGCTACATGGATTTGGCAAGACACAATCAAAGATGAAGATCGGCAAGAGGAAGAGAATGGAAAGGGAGAACGCCAAGTTGGAGAAGAAGATCGCAAGGATTGAAGGGGAAAACGCAAGGAAAAACGATGGAAGAAAATGAAATCCTTTTCCTTTTAATCAATCCATCAATCTCCACCTGCCACGTGTCCCTGGCAACCCGCCTTCGAGTACCAGCAATGTCACCTTTTCTTCTTAATTTCTCTTCTTTTTAAACAAGCCTTCAGAACTCAAACCAACAGGGTTCGAGCCCTGGCGGAGTCACCATTTTTCTTCTTTTTCCCCAATTAATTAACAGAGTCTCCGAACCTCTCAAAAAGCTACTCCAACTCTGGAAACCTGAAACCGAAGTAAAATACAAACTTAGCAAATTACAGAACCACCCCGAAACCCTTGTTAATTACGAGACTACCCCCGAAGGCATAATTACCAAAATGCCCCTAAAGGTCCAAACTACCCTAACGGCCCAACCAAACAACCGAATCAATGAACGAACAAACTTGGGGAATTAGAATGGAAAACTGGGTCGTTACAATAACATAATATTCCTAGCAGGAACTCCATTCCCAACTACATGCTGAATAAAAGACTCAAATAGAAATAACAGACTAAATGCGGCGGGCTCCCATGATCCATCAGCTCCTCCTCTAGCCACCCCGATGCCGTCCTATGTTACCTAGTGGAAAACCACAGAAATAAGGGTGAGTACAAAGGCACTCAGTAAGGATCCTCAGTCGGGGTACAGTACGTAAACTACACATCATCTAGCATCCTAGCATACATGCAATACAGCTTACCAACCAGATGCAGAAACTTGAGTTATCAAAATAACTCCCAAATCTCGAGAGTCTCTAACTCTCGTCTAGGTGACCACCCTCTAACTGATCTTGGACACTTGAGTGAGTCCCAAAGTATCTGGCTCTAAACAAGAACGGGATGGTGTACTGATGACATTAGCCCGAGAGAGCCATCCTCTTGGCATTTAATGCTTGTGCACGTACACTACATGCTGTTGTAAATTGGGTAAATGTAGGCCTGCACAAACTACACCGATCCAGGTACGCATGCCTAACTAGACTCGGAATGGTGTTCACTGATCCACAGCCAGTTGGAGGCCTTCGACACCTAACTGTGGCAGCCTGTTCACACCAATGCCTTAACCTAAAGGTCGTCCCAAGGTATGCTAAGAGTTTGAATCATTCAGTTCATAACAGATCACAACATGCTTAACAGTAAAAGACGAGAAACCCTAGCATGGTACTAACAAACATGTCACAATAAGTCAAGGCATGCTCTCAAACTGTCAAGATATCACAACAACCTATCCACTAAGACATGCGTGTAAAACAGTAAAACAGGCAGCATATAATACTATCAATACATATTCACGCAAGGTCCACACAACCACGACAAGAAACCCTTACCTGAAATAGAACAGAACAAACAGTATATGCTCCTTGAGCTGTAAACAACCAACCATGAATAATCAACCTAGACAACAGTAATAATTAACAGTTAACATCTAAACAAATAACTAATTCTCCAGGCTAACAAAAAGCAACAGGGCTCTGGAACAGAGGTTGCCCAAACCGACGGTAGACTCGGTAGCACAGGGCCTCGGCTGTGGCAAGGACACGTGTAAGCTGCAGCATACGTACGGGGATGAGTGGCACCGGCTGTTAGGCTTGGTTGCAAGTGCGGTCGAGTGGGGTTGAGCGGCTACGTGAGAGATGTGCGAGCGTGCGACAGTGAGCAGGCATGCTTGGCTGCGGCAGCGGGCTGGCTGTGCGGGCAGAACAGTACAGGCATGTGGGCTGGGCAGCAATGTGGCAATGAGCGAGAGTGATTAGCTGGCTGGGTTGCGAGCGAATCAACAGCTGGGCGATCGTAATGCTATGCGATCATGGGCTATGCGGCACAGCGAAGGCGAGCATGGGTGAGCGCTGCTATAGGACTAGCTCGGGGAAGGCGTGTGTGGGTGGGGCGATGCGGTGCGTTGGCGAGGGCGAGGAGGCTCGACGGTGGGGCTGCTCGGTAAGGTGGTTCGGTGGCTAGGAGAAGGGAGAAGATGAAGTGATCTATGGAGGGGAAAAAAAGAATTTTCTTTTCTTTTGCTGGATTTTGATCGACCAAACTCCAAACCCTTTTTTACTTTTCTCTTTTAACTCTTTTTAATCAAAATAAAACAACCCTTCCTTAAGCCAAATCAAGCTTTCCTCCTAAATTATAAAACTAGCCTTGCTATCCTGAAACCACAAAAATAGCCCAACTGATTCAAAAGTTGAAACCACCTTGAAACCCAATAAATTACCAAACTAGCCTCTAAAGCTGAAATTACCAAAATGCCCCTCAAGGCTAAAACTGCCCTAACGGCCCAACGAAACAACTGAATTAACTAGGAAACATACCTGGGGAACTGGTATGAAAACCTGGGCCCTTACAATACTCCCTCCTTTTATGACTTTCGTCCCCAAAAGTACCTAAGACTGAAATAACTCCGAGTAAACTCCTAGGTTGCTTCCGCTATTTTTTGTCATCTCCACTGTACCTTAACCAAACTGATCTCCCGGTTACACAAAGTCTTGCGCTCTCAGGCTAAAATCTGCACAGGCTTCTCCTCAAAGCTGAAATCTTTATTTGGCTCTAACGGCTCAAAGTCGACAATATGAGAAGGGTCCGCCACATACTAACGTAACATCAAAACGTGATATACACTATGCACTGCCGACAAAGACGGAGGCAAGGCCAAACGGTAAGCAACTGAAACAACCCGCTCAAGGATCTCGAAGGGGCCAACAAACCTGAGACTCAACTTTCCATGCTTACCAAACCTCAAAACACAAGGCATCGGTGCTACTTTCAAAAACACATGCTGGCCAACCTCAAACTCTAAGTCTTTACACCAAACATCGGTATAGCTTTTCTGTCTACTCTGCGCTGTCAACATACTAGACCTGATCTTCTGAACTGCATCATTAGTCAACTGTAGCAACTCGGGACCCAAAACCTGTCTGTCGCCAACCTCTTCCCAAAACACTGGAGACCTACAATGCTTGCCATACACAGCCTTAAACAGATCCATCTGAATGGTCGACTAATAGCTGTTGTTGTAAGCAAACTCCATCAGATATAGGTACTGATCCCAACTGCCTGAAAAGTCTAGCACACAGGAAAACAACATATCGTCTAGAATCTGGTTCACCCTCTCTGTTTGGCCATCTGTCTGGGGATGAAACGCAGTACTGAAGCTTCACTCAGTGCCTAAACCTTTATAAAGTGCTCTCCAAAAAAGATAAGTGAAACGAGAATCTCAGTCAGACACAATCTTCCCTGCCACCTCATGGTACCGAATGATCTGCTCCAAAAACAACTGCGCCCACTACTCAACAGTATAGGTGATCCTATCAGGAATGAAGTGCACACCCTTGGTCAACCGTTCAACATCAAACCCAGATCTAAGTAAACCCTCTCGGTATCCTCGGCAACCCAGAAATGTAATCCATGGAGATCTCCTCCCACTTCCTTTGAGGCACACTCAATGGCTGCAACAAACCTGCTGGTTTCTACCTGAGAGCCTTCACTTGCTGACAAGTGAGACACCTGCTAACAAACTCTGCAATCTCTCTCTTCATGCTGCTCCACCAGAAGGTCTGCTTAAGGCCTTGATACATCTTGGTGCAGCCTAGGTGCCAAGTAAACAGGGAACTGTAAGGCTCGGTAAGCAACTCAGCTCGCAGCCCGGCGTCAACTAGCACACAAAGGTGTCCTCTAAACCTCAAACCTCCATCTGGTGCCACAACAAAATCAAAATCTCCATCTGCCTGAACCCTGGCAATCAATCTGCTCAAGTCGGGATCACTCAGCTGGCCATCAATAATCCTCTACCAGATCGAAGGCTGAACAGTTAACTGGGCTACCCTGGCGGTAACCTCTCCCAACAACAGTGCTATACCAGCTCGCTCAAATTCTTTTCGCAATGGACATTGGGAACTCAACAAAGCTACAGAATGCAACGTCTTTCTACTTAAGGCATTAGCTACAACATTGGCTTTACCCGAGTGGTACAAAATCTCACAGTCATAATCCTTAACCAACTCAAGCCACCTCCTCTGTCTCATATTTAACTCTTTCTAAGTGAAGAAATACTTGAGACTCTGATGATCCGTGAATATCTTAATCTTTTCACTGTATAGGTAATGTCTTCAAATCTTCAGTGCAATGACAACTGCTACCAACTCCATATCATGAGTTGGGTAATTCTGCTTATAAGGCTTCAACTGACGAGAAGCATATGCAATTACCTTACCGTGCTGCATCAACACGCAACCTAAGCCAAACATGGAAGAATCATTGTACACTACAAAACCACCTGTTCCCTCCGGAGCTGCCAAAACTGGGGTTGACGTCAAACTGTGCTTCAGTGTAGCAAAACTCTTATCACAACTGGCATCCCAAACAAACTCAACACCTTTTCTCGTCAACTGAGTAAGGGATGCTGCTTTAGCGGAAAAGTCCTTGACGAAACGTTGGTAATAGCCTGCCAAACCCAAAAAGCTGTTAATCTCTGCGACAGTAGTCGGCCTGGCCCATCTGCTCACTGCATCAAACTTAGCGGGGTCCACTGCAATACCATCTCTAGAAACCAAGTGACCAAGGAAGGCCACTTGCTCTAACTAGAAGTCATACTTGGAGAACTTGGCATACAACTTATTTTCTCTCAACGCGGTCAACACTTGTCTCAGATGTGAGGCCTGATCCTCCCTAGTCTTAGAATAAATCAAAATGTCATCTATGAACACGATGATGAAGCTGTCCAAGAATGCCTTGAACACCCTATCTATCATGTCCATAAATGCTGCTAGAGCATTGTTCAGCCCGAAGGACATCACCATAAACTCGTAGTGACCATACCGCGACCTGAAAGCTGTCTCGGGAATGTCTGCATCCCTGATCCTCAACTGATGGTAACCAGACCTCAAATCTAACTTGGAGAACACAGAAGCTCCCTGAAGCTGATCAAACAAATCGTCAATGCGAGGCAACGGGTACTTGTTTTTCACTGTAACTTTGTTTAGCTCCCTGTAGTCTATGCAAAGGCGCATCGAACCATCCTTCTTCTTAGTGAACAACAAAGGTGCTCCCCATGGGCACACACTAGGGCGGATGAACCCTCTGTCTAACATCTCCTGCAACTGAACCTTCATCTCTTTCAACTCAGCTGGTGCCATGTGGTACGGAGCCTTCGAGATAGGGAAAGTCCCGGGCTCGAGCTCAATTTTGAAGTCCACACTTCTCAGAGGAGGAAAACCAGGTAACTCCTCAGGAAACGCATCTGCAAACTCTTGAACCACTGGTACTTGATCAACAGTCAACGAAGGTCAGACATCTTTGCCAAATAACCCCAAGCTCCTCGAGCTAATAAATGGTGAACTTTTAATGCAGAAATCAACGGCGATCACACTCGGCTTTGGACACTGCATAAATGGAAACTCTACTTCTTGGGCGGCCTGAACACGACTTCTTTCTGGTGGTAATCAATCAACACGTGGTTCTCAGCTAACCATTCCATACCAAGAATAACATCAAACCCGCTCATAGGCAGAACTATGTGGGTAGCTGCTAACAGCTCTCCGGATACCAGGACCCAGCCGTCTCTAACCTTCTCGTAAGCGAGAAACCAACTAACTCAAGACAGAGTCACAACCAACAACTAAACACCCAAAGTTCCATCTCCAAACGTCCTCACTTCGCAACAAAACACAACAACAGTGGGCAAAACTCGAGTCTACAAAAGCATATCAACGTCAACATATATAACTCGAAATGTCATGACCACTGGGTGTGCCTTACACTAGAAGCATCAACACTTGACTCTACTTTTAGGTCGGTCTAACATCTACAGTGCTGAACTCTACTAGAATCTAAGAAGTTAAACGGTATCTGATCGCACTACCTAGCAAGTGGCATACTTGGCCACAACGGAAGCACTCAAACTTGAAAGCTCTACCCATTCCATGAATGACACCTAATGCCCTTTGACTTTCTCTTGTAGCCATCTGACTACCACCAAATTAGATCACTTGTGCTACCTTAACAGGTGCAACAACTGGCACGACAAGTGCAACGTCTAGAAGAGTATATAGAATCCTGAAAGAGTCATTTGAACATCTGCACAAACAGTACGAACTGGGCCTGAACCTAGTCCTACACCCAAGATTTGTGCTAATCAAGCATTCCCCAACCTCATCACGAAGTGTTGCTAATAACAAAACTCTAGGTCCTGCTACAGATAGGCCAGCAAGGTCACAACCTCTAGTGACGACAACACCGACAACTCGTACAAGAAACTCTAGACTTATCAATCTGGTCTTTGGCATCTCATCTATCGAACATGCTCAAGATCTACTCCTGAATCTCTGCTCGATGCTCAGTGAACATCGCTCTAACCATCTTCCGAAAGGCAACAACTAGCTCTACTCTAGAAGCATGCTGAAAATGAGGGTACACCTCGATTACATGAATGGGGTGGTTCAGCGTCGGATCGAGTCTTGAGGCGTGAACTATGGGCTGCACTCCTACTGCAAGGGTACTAACTGAACTGGTCGTAAAATCGACAGCAGGCTTGTAAGTGGCCTTTAGTGTCCCTGCACCCTTCCCAAAAGCTGCTATCTCTGTAGCTACGCTTTAGGTAACTCGACGAACAACCACGACACAAGATCTACACTCATCCTGGTTAGTCCATGCTTGGACCAACACCACAAGGAACCAAGAAAAAGACATGTAAGCTAGATGCAAATACTGTAAAACAAACCCTTTAAATTACTTTTGACATAACCTGACGGCTGTTGAAGTGCTGATGATCATGGGGAAAAATGACCTAACTCAGTAGGTCAATAAAAAGAATCTATGAATCTAAGCTCTGATACCAACTGTAAGAACCCGACTCTAATAGTCCTAAAAGTAGTTATTACTCATCATGCATGAATTTAAAACCTTTCAAATCAATAGAAAAACTAGAAGGAACTTAAACATTTCCAAAAGAGTAAACAGTCCAAACATAAATATTACCTAAAAACAGTTAAAGCCTTTGGCCAGAGTTTTATTTAAAACAAAAAGAACATAATATTCCTAGCCAGAACTCCGTTCCCAACTACATGTTGAATAAAAGAGTCAAATAGAAATAATAGAGTAAATACCAGCGGGCTCCCATGATCCATCAGCTCCTCCTCTAGCCGTCCCAGTGCTGTCCTAAGTTACCTGGAGGAAAACCACAGAAATAAGGATGAGTACAAAGGCACTCAGTAAGGATCCCCAGCCAGGGTACATTACGTAAACAACATATCATCTAGCATCCTAGCATACATGCAATACAGCTTACCAACCAGATGCAGAAACTTGAGCTATCAAAATAACTCCCAAACCTCGAGAGTATCTAACTCTCGGCTAGGTGACTAGCTCTCTAACTGATCTTGGACACTTGGGTGAGTACCCAAGTATCAAGCTCTAAGTAGGAACGGGATAGTGTACTGACGACATTAGCCCGAGGGAGTTATCCTCTCGGCATCTAATGCATGTGCACACACACTGTATGCTACTGGAAATCGGGTAAATGTAGGCCTGCACAAACTACATCGATCCAGGTACGCATGCCTAACTAGACTCGGAATGGTGTCTACTGATCCATAGCTAGTGGGAGGCGCTCAGCACCCAACTGTGGCAGCTTGTTCACACCAATGCCTGAAGCTAAAGGTCGTCCCAAGGTAGGCTTACACCAAAGAAATGACCCCGCTCTAGCAGGCCACGGACTAGGCTTATGTCAGAGTGGTAGCTACTCCATGACCGACTATCAGGGGCGAGAATCTGTCCTCTTGGTCCCAAACCAGTGGAGGCAACATACGTCATGCCCGCTCTCAGCCTCTAGATGATGAAAACCTAACCGAAGCTATGCTAAGAGTTTGACTCGTTCAATTCATAATAAATCACAACATGCTTAACAGTAAAAGATGAGAAACCCTAGCATGGTACTAACAGACATGTCACAATAAGTCAAGGCATGCTATCAAACAGTCAGGATATCACAACAACCTATCCACAAAGACATGCTCGTAAAACAGTAAAACAGGTAGCATACAATACTATCAATGCATATTCATGTAGGGTCCACACAACCACGACGGAAAACCCTTACCTAAAATAGAACAGAACAAATAGTATCTGCTCCTTGAGCTGCAGATAACCAACCACGAATAATCAACCTTGACAATAGTAATAATTAATAGTTAACATCTAAACAGCTAACTAACTACTCAGGCTAACCAAAAGCAACAGGGCTAAGGAATAGAGGTTACCCAAACCAACGGTAGACTCGGTAGCATGGGGCCTCAGCTGCAGCAAGGACACAGGCAGGGTGCGGCATGCATGTGAGGATGAGCGGCAAGGACTGTGCGGCTTGGCTGCGCATGCAGCCAAGTGGGGCTAAGCGGCTATGCGGGCATGCGGCAGTGAGCAGGTGTGCGTGGCTGCGGCGAGCGGGCTAATTGTGCGGGCAAAACAGTACGGGCATGTGAACTGGGAAGCGATACAGTGATGAGCGGTGGTGATTAGCTAGTTGGGCTGCGAGTGAATCAGCGACTGGGCGATCACAAGGCTATACGATCACGGGCTGTACGACACGGCGAAGGCATGCGTTGGTAGGGTGATGCAGTGTAATCGACGAGGGCGAGGAGGCTTGGCGGTGGGGCTGCTCGGTAAGGTTGTTTGGCAGCTAGGAGAAGGGAGAAGATGAAATGATCGATGGAGGGGAAAAAAAGAATTTTCTTTTCTTTTGCTCGCTTTTGATCGACCAAACTCTAAACCATTTTCTTACTTTCACTTTTAACTCTTTTTAATCAAAACAAATCAACTCTTTCTTAAGCCAAATCAAGCTTTCCTCCTAAATTACAAAACTAGCATTGCTACCCTAAAACCACAAAAATAGCCCAACTGAGTCAAAAGTAGAAACTGCCCTAAAACCCAATAAATTACCAAACTAGCCCTTAAAGCTGAAATTACCAAAATGCTCCTCAAGGCTAAAACTGCCCTAACGGCCCAACAAAACAATCGAATTAACTAGGAAACAAACCTGGGGAACCTGGATGAAAACCTGGGCCGTTACATTCAGGGAGCGCCAGTGTTCTTCGAAATATAATTGAGATGACGATGCCATTAGTTGAGGATCGGGGGTTTGGGTATCCTAGAGACAGTATTTAGGACGATGTATGGTCCGTAGGAACTCGTAGTGATGTCCTTGGGATAGACCAATGCTCCAGCAGAGTTTATGGATATAGTGGACCATGCCAACCATCTAAGACAGCGTTGACAGTTTTTAGGGAGAACGAGTTATATGTAAAGTTCTCCAAGTGTGAGATTTGGCTAGAGCAGTTGGCCTTCCTAGGCCACGTGGTTTTTTGAAACGATGTTTCAATGGATCCCGCAAAGTTTGAAGCAGTGAGTTCTTGGGCAGAGCCAACATCAGTCGTAGTGTAAGGACCCGACCCAAAAAGTGGTCCTAAACCTAGTCCTTACTCAGCATGCATGGAAGTAAAAGCAGTTCAATAAAAACATACAAAACATGTTACTGCATAATTCAAAACATTTTATAAAATAAATATAAGTCCTGGCCAGTATTCAAAACA
>JBBMKA010006132.1:0-10630 GCA_037833695.1 Sechiopsis laciniata | reverse complement strand
AGACACACATTTAAAGTCATATAATTGTAGATATTTATTTAATAATTATTCAAAAAGTAGACATTCTCCTAGTTGTCACTAATTAGAACCAACAAAATTTAGGATGAAGGGTCAAACAAAAAAACCTTAAAATACTCCCTTCATCGTATACATCTTCGATTCGACTCCCATATTCCTTCGATTCTGCGTGGATTTATTTCAATAATGTGTATGTCTCTTAATACTATGTTCAACTATGCTTGTTCTTACCTGCGTACCCATACATCTATTTTTTGGTTTACCATTATGTACAATTCGTGCACATACATTTGTTTTTTTGTTGGCCCATGTGTACACTTATTGTCAGTGCATCTTCTGTTTTAAGAACCTTTTTGTTCCTGATTACGTATCAATACGTACCATTGACAGACTAAGCCCCTTTACCTTGGATGAACTCCAAAATATAAATCAATGGCGCAAACAAAAAATCAACTAAGGGAGTGCACAGCGTGGGGATAAAAAACGCAACTACATCAAATCCTCAGACTTCGACAATGATCACTAGAACGAAAATGCAGTCTGGAGTGAAAAAATAAATAGCACCATCGTTCTAGATTATGTGGCTTGCAGAAAACAATGGAAAAGAAATCGTATTTGGGAAGGATATGAAAGAAATCGTAAAATTGTATTTTGGGAGGGAGATGAAAGAAATCGTAAAATTGTATTTGAGAGGGAGATGAAAGAAATCGTTCTTATAAAGAAGATGATGTGGGAGTATACAAAAATAAACGGCTTAGATTAACTGTTGTATGATTTGAATGTGATAACAAGATTTAAATATTTAGATATTTACTTAAAATATTTGAGTAAAAGATCTTTTGAAATGTACATTAATAAAAAAAAAATTTAAATGGCTGAGATTAGTTGGTGGTTGTTTTATTCCTTGAATCCAGGATGGAGGGTTTGTAAAGTAAGGTTTTTTCTTTTGTTTTTCTTCTTTTTCTTTTTAATTTGGAAAGCTAAAATGGATAGTTATACCCCTAAATTTTTTTTTTTAAATTGTTATAATTAATTTGAAATGATATTTTTTTGTAACAACCAGGGCAAAAGATCGTCATATTTAAATTTGAAAACATTCCTAAATCTTTGACTAATACGATAAAAAAATAAAATATTATTTTAAAAAGAAAAAATTGTTGCTACTAATTTTATATTTTCTTAAAATATGAGGTGCATACATAACCATACATAAACTAAATGAAGTAACTCACCTGCAATTTTCTTTGATACAAACTATAATTAAAAGAAAAAGAAAAAAAAAACACACCTACCACCTCCATGCAATTGTGATTATTGCTACGTTGGGATGTGTAGAGGTAATTAGCACCAACAAAATTTAGGATGAAGGGTCGAACAAAAAAACCTTAAAATACTCCATTCATCGTATACATCTTCGATTCGACTCCCATATTCCTTCGATTCTACGTGGATTTATTTCAATAATGTGTATGTCTCTTAATACCATGTTCACCTATGCTTCTATCTTTTGGTTTACCATTATGTACAATTCGTGCACATACATTTATTTTTTTGTTGGCCCATGTGTACACTTACTGTCAGTGCGTCTTCTATTTTAAGAACCTTTTTGTTTCTGATTACGTACCAATACATACCATTGACCGACTGAGCCCCTTTACCTTGGAAGAACTCCAAAATATAAATCAATGGCGCAGACAAAAAATCGACTAAGGGAGTGCGCAGCGTGGGGATAAAAAACACAACTACATAAAATCCTCGGACTTCTGGGAATGATCACAGAACGAAAATGCAGTCTGGAATGAAAAAATAAATAGCACCATCGTTCTAGATTACGTGGCTTGCAGCAAACAATGGAAAAGAAATCGTATTTGGGAAGGATATGAAAGAAATCGTAAAATTGTATTTCGGGAGGGAGATGAAAGAAATCGTAAAATTGTATTTGAGAGGGAGATGAAAGAAATCGTTTTTATAAAGAAGATGATGTGGGAGTATAAAAAATAAACGACTTAGATTAACTATTGTGTGATTTGAATGTGATAACAAGATTTAAATATTTAGATATCTACTTAAAATATTTGAGTAGAAGATCTTTTAAAATATACATTTATAAAAATAAAAAATTTAATTGGCTGGGATTAGTTGGTGGTTATTTATTCCTTGAATCAAGGATGGAGGGTTTGTAAAGTAAGTTTTTTTTCTTTCTTTTTCTTTTTAATTTGGAAAGCTAAAATAGGTCACTTTGAGAATGAAAATATTATCTTTCTTCTCAGGATTTTGGTTTAGAAAAAAATTTAAAGTTAAAAATATTGTAAACATGCCCTTAATAAGTTTAGAAAATTTAGACATTTACTAGTATTTTCCTAGGTTCACACAGGCAATACCGGCTACAGACATTTAATAAGTTTAGAAAATTTAGACATTTACTGTATACAATGTTTAAATTCTAAAAATGGACAACTAAGAAAATGGATAGAATTTAGAAATTAAATAGTGACGTGGCTAACGATCTTTAGACTTTAAATTTGTGTCCTTTTTTATTTCTAAATTTTAACTAATTTCTAATATGAGAAGTAATTTACAATTGTACCCCTCCTATATGAGTTTTTTTTCATCTATTTTAAATAGAGTATTTGTAACTACATTTTTTTAATCTAGAAAAATCTAAAACAAACTAACTAACTCTAAAAATGCTTGTCAAACATAATTAAATCAATAATTATAAAATCAAGTAGTCATACCATGAAATTAGGGATTTTGAAATTTTAAAAATTTATACGTAATTTAGAAATTTTGTTCTTAACATTAATAAATATAGCTATACATCTCATTCCCATAATCCGTACATACTCTCGTTGGTTGGTGTGATTATTTTAAGTCTGCTTAAATTTTAATAAAAAAATGGTTGGAAATAGTATCTGAGCTTGGATTTTATGAGAGCCTTAAATGCCCGTTTTTGAAGAAGATAAATAGTTCCTTTTGATTCTTTCTCCAGTTGAACAACCCCTGTAAAAACCCTCCACCCATGCATTTGTAATTGATGATAGCCTCGCGTTGAAACATCTGGCTGCAAGAGACATTCATGCATTTCGTTGGGCTTCAATTCTCGAGACTCCAAAAGGGACCAGCATCAGAGCCACGTTTCTAAAGAAATAAACGTTTTTTGTGTAAGCTTTCAGATCCTTTTGGGTGCTCCAACATTTTTTCTAGTGTAATCTTCTAAATTTCTTAAATGCCTCTGTTATTTAAAGATATTAATTTCTAAAATTGAATTCCTACTTTATTGGGATTTTATTTTTTTGTTTTTTTTGTTTTTTTTTTGTTTTTTCATATGTTAGACATGGTTGCCACGTATTTTATACCTAATAGAATCTCTACTTTGTAGGACTTCTGTTTCCTTTATTTATTTATTTTTTATTTTGTATGCATTAGACATTAGTTGCACGTATTATGTACATATCTTATGTTTGTTACTGTTGGCCTCTATTTTGTACATATCAGAGTAAGGGCGCATATGTTAGTTACTATTGTCACTTGTATATATTCTGTGAATAACGTTGTTTCCTTGCTTTTTTTTTTTTTAATTTTTATTTTTGCATAAGTTAGACATTGTTGACAGATATTTTGTACATCCACTGTACATCGTGATTTACATGCAACGGATCAGTCACATAACGCCCAGAGCATATAAACTTTGTCTAGTCATCCTTTGTGACTACTTAGTTTCTGTAACTTTGCCTAGTGCATTTTGTTTGAGGGTTTACACCATTGGTTTTGGCCTAATGGATTACCTACATATGTATATGTAAGACTGAGACCTCATTTTTATGCTATGTGTATATCCTTCTTGTTATGTTATAGCTGTTAATCATGTTTGGAATGTGTATATACGTATGAATTGGTTCATTAGAATACATTAATTGTTCGCTTGCTACCCTAAATATGTCCATATGCCCCCTATCACCCCTAACACTATTTCTGTTTTCTGAAATTATGCACCGCATTGTAGTCCTTACAACTTATCAATATGCGCTATTTTTGTACATCCATTGTACATCATGATTTAAGCACATGCAACATATGAGTTACGTAACGTGCGAAGCATAGAAACTCTGCCTAGTCATCTTTTGTGACTACTTAGTTTCTGTATCTTTGCCTAGTGGTGTAAGAAACCCGACTCTAAAATAGTCCTAAACCTGGTTCCTACTCAGCATGCATGTATGTAAAAGCATTTAAAACGGTATGGACAACTTATGCAAATAAAACTCCTTGAAATTAAAATCGTCTAAACATAAACCTATTAAAACAAAACAAGTTCCTGGCTAGTAATTTTATTCAAAAATCCATAAACAGTTTTAAACCACAATATGAAAAATCCTCCTAAGGACTCCATGTCCAACTACATGCTGAATAAATAAATAAAAGACATAGCAAAGTAACGCCAGCAGTTCTCATGATCATACCGCTTCCCCGCTAGCTGTCCCAGTTCTGTCCCAAGTTACCTGATGGAAAAACCACAGAAAATGAGGGTGAGTTACAAAGGCACCGTAAGAATCCCCAATCGGGGTACAGTACGAAACAACATATCATCTAGCATCCAAGTATACATGCAAATAGTTACGAACACAAAATCCCTAGTTGAGTTGTCAATACAACTCTGAGTCATCGGAAGTCTCTTCCTTCCGGCCTAGTGATCAGCTCAATAACTGATCCCGAACAGATATCCTCAAAGGTCTCATACCCTTGGCCAAGTGACCAACTCAAAAGCTAATCCCAAACAGATATCCTCGAATGTCTCATACCCTCGGCCAAGTGACCAACTTAAAAGCTAGTCCTGACTAGCTCTCCAAACTGATCCTGGGACAATCGGAAGAGTACCCGGTGTCTGGCTCTAAAATCGAAAAGGAAATGGTGTACTCACGAACATTAGTCCAATGGAGCTCTCCTCCCGGTGCCTAACGCGGTGCGCGCACACCGCAAGCTGTTGTAAATCGCATAAATGTGGGGACCTAGAAATAAACTACGCCGGTCCAGGTACGCATGCCTAAAGACTCAGAAGCGGTGTCACTGATCTACAGTAGTGCGAGGCCCTCGACACTCAACTGTAGCAGCTTGAATACCACCGATGCCTGAAGCTAAGAACCGTCCAAGGCAGGCTTGTACGATTGGAAGGGTTCCGCTCTAGCAGGCTACAGACTAGGCTTATGCCGATGTGGTGAGCTAGACCACACCCAGCTACCGGGGGCGGGATCCTGTCCTCTCTGGTCCCGACCTGTGGGGATAAATTACTTTATGTCCGCTCTCAACCTCTGGATGATGAAAACCTGACAAGTTCTACTAAGAATACTGGACCTTGTTCCCTATCAATCAAACATGCTGGACAACATATAAATCCTAGCATGGTACTACGTGCTTAAAACAAGAATCAAAGTATTCTGGAAGAACAAACCTAGCATGGCACTAACAAGTGGAAACAAGAACAATCATGCTAGCAGAGAACAGAACAAAATATAATCCTATCCACTAAACATGCTCGTAAATAGTAAACATGCAACAAGAATACAATCAATGAATATTTCGCAGGGTCTCACAACCCAGGTAAGGAATCCTTACCTAGAAAACAAGCAGAAATCACAAACAGATAAATAGTGCTCCTTGAGCTGTAGAACCAACACGAACCTAGCAATAATAACAAGCATACAATTAAACTCTAATAAACTAAGTAACAAACGACCAACACACAAGGCTCGGGAACAATACCCCAAAACTGAGAAGGCACAAAGCTCTCGGCCACAAGGCAGGCAAGGCTCTCGGTAAGGACAAAGGCTGCTCTCGACTGTGCGTGCACGACATAGAACGTCTTGGCGAGGACGAATGTGCGAGGCTGCGGCAAGGTGCAATCGGCGAGGACGAATGGCTGGCGCTCGCGAGCATGTGGAAAGGACACAGCGATGGCTCTGCTACAGCGAAGACGTGCGGGGCTGGACATGGAAATGTGATCGCAAGGCTGCAATCGCTGCTGGCGTTCGCGGACGAGCGGCTGTGCAAGGCGGGCGAGCTATGCAGCGAAGGTGCGGGCGAGATCGCAAGCAGGCGTGGACTGTACTCGGCAAAGGGCGAAGCTCGGGCTGGACGATCGCTTGCGTACAGTGGGGATAGGCGAGGTGCGAGTGGCTGGCCATCGCATGGCGATCGGTGAGAGCGGACCGGCTGCAACGAAGGGCTACTGTGCGATGAGGATCTAGTGTGTGCATGCTGCTACTGGCAAACGAAGGCTAACGGAGGATGCTGCAGTAAGGCGATCGACGAGGGTTTGAGTACGTGTTTTCGTCAATGGAGATGGTGATTTGGGTCTCAGTAAAATGAAGAGAAAGATAAAAGAGAATTCGAGAGGGAGAAGAATGAGGTGCAGCTAGATTTTTGGGATTTAGAGAAAAAGTACGATTAAATAGAGTCCTCAAGCGATCCCGGCTTCGAGTCCTGGCGAGGAAAAACTTAAACGACTATTTTCCTCTTTAATTTCTTTTAACCTAAAGGGCCTCCAACTTCTCAAAAAGCAACACTAGCTCTGGAAACCTGAAATCGTAAAAGTAACCCAAACTCAGCAAATAAAAGAAACAGCCCTGAACCCTGATTAATTACGGAACTAACCCTGAAGGAAAAATTACCAAAATGCCCCTAAAGACTCAAACTGCCCTAACGGCTCAACCGAACAATCGAATAAATAACCGAACATACCTGGAGAACTGGAATAGAAAACTGGGCCATTACAATATTCCCTCCTTTTAAGACTTTCGTCCTCGAAAGTCCTAAGACTTGAACAACTCCGGATAATGCGTCCTCATCTCATCCTCTAACTCCCACGTAGCTTTCTCTATTTTTTTATTCCTCCACTGAACCTTAACCAAGTTAATCTCTCAGTTACATAAAGTCTTGCGATCCTAGGCTAAAATCTACACTGGCTTCTCCTTGAAGCTCAAATCCTCGTTCAGCTCTAACGGCTCAAAGTCCACAACGTGAGAAGGATCTGCCACATACTGACGTAATATCGACACGTGGAAAATATTATGCACAGCTACCAAAGACGGAGGCAAGGCCAAAAGATAAGCCACTGAATCGATCTGCTCAAGGATCTCAAAAAGCCCTACAAACCCGAGACTCAACTTGCCCCGCTAACCAAACCTCAAAAATCCACACATAGGTGCCACTTTCAGAAATACATGCTGGCCTACCTCAAACTCCAGGTCTCTGCGCCATACATCAGCGTAACTCTTCTGCCTACTCTGTGCTGTCAACATACGAGCCTTGATCTTCTGCACTGCATTGTTAGTCATCTATAATAGCTCGGGACCCAAAATCAGTCTGTCACCAACCTCTTCCCAGAACACTAGAGATCTGCATCGCTTACCATACAAAGCCTCAAACGGAGCCATCTGAATCATCGACTGATAGCTGTTATTGTAAGCGAACTCCATCAGATACAAGTACTAATCCCAACTGATTCTCGAGAATCTGGTTCACCCTCTCTGTCTGACCATCTGTCTAAGGGTGGAAAGCAGTACTAAAGCTGCACTCGGTTCCCAAACCTTTTTGGAGCACTCGGTTCCTTGAAGGTCTCATACCCTCGGCCAAGTGACCAACTCAAAAGCTGGTTCTGACCAGCTCTCCAAACTGGTCCTGGGACAACCGGGAGAGTATCCGGTGTCTGGCTCTAAACTAGGAAAGAAAATGGTGTACTCACAAACATTAGCCCAAGGGAGCTTTCCTCCCAGTGCCTAACGTGTGTGCACGCACACCGTAAGTTGCTGTAAATTGCGTAAATGTGGGGGCCTAAGAACAAACTACGCCGGTCCAAGTACGCATGCCTAAAGATTCAGAAGCGGTGTCACTGATCAACAGTAGTGCGAGACCGTCAGCACTCAACTGTAGCAGCCTGAATACCACCGATGCCTGAAGCTAAGAACCGTCTAAGGCAGGCTTGCACCATTGGAAGGGTTCCGCTCTAGCAGGCTACAGATTAGGCTTATGCCAATGTGGTGAGCTAGACCACACATGTATCAGGATCTCAAGCAGACGTTCTGGTGGATGGGTATGAAGCGAGAGATAGCAGAGTTTGCAAGCTGGTGTCACACTTGTCAGCAAGTGAAAGCTTCCAGACAGAAATCGGCAGGATTGTTGCAACCGTTAAGTGTACCCCAGTGGAAGTGGGAAGAGATTTCGATAGATTTCATTTTTGGGTTGCCGAGGACACCAAGAGGGTTTACTCAGATCTGGGTTGTAGTGGACAGGCTGACTAAGAGTGCATACTTCATCCCCGATAGAGTTAACTATACCGTGGAGTAGTGGGCACAGCTATTTTTGGAGCAGATTGTTCGGTACCATGGGGTGTCGGTGAGGATCATGTCGGATCATGACTTTCGGTTCACTTCTCGCTTCTAGAGAGCGCTCCAGAAGGGTTTGTTAACCGAGTGCAGTTTCAATACTACTTTTCACCCTCAGACAGATGGTCAGACAGAGAGGGTGAACCAGATTCTCGAGGACATGTTGAGAGCCTGCGTTTTGGACTTTCCAGGTAGTTGGGATCAGTACTTGTATCTGATGGAGTTCACCTATAATAACAGTTATCAGTCGACGATTCAGATGGCTCTGTTTAAGGCTTTGTATGGTAAGCGGTGCAGATCTCCAGTGTTCTGGGAAGAGGTTGGTGACAGACAGATTTTGGGACCCGAGCTGTTATAGATGACTAACGATGCAGTGCAGAAGATCAGGGCTTGTATGTTGACGGCACAAAGTAGGCAGAAGAGTTATGCTGATGTTCGGAGTAGAGACCTGGAGTTTGAGGTCAGCCAGCATGTGTTTCTGAAAGTAGTGTCGATGCGCACAGTTCTGAGGTTTGGTAAGCGGGGCAAGTTGAGTCCCAAGTTTGTAGGGCCTTTTGAGATCCTCGAGCGGATCGGTCCAGTGGCCTACCGGTTGGCCTTGCCCCTATCTTTGGCTACATTGCATAACGTATTCCACGTGTCGATGTTACGCCAGTATGTGGCAGATCTGTCTCACATCGTTGACCATGAGCCGTTGGAGTTAAATCAAGATTTGAGCTTTGAGGAAAAACCAGTGCAGATTTTAGCTCAGGATCGCAAGACGTTGCGTAACCGGGAGATCAGCTTGGTTAAGGTTTTGTGGAGAAATCAGAAGGCAGAGGAAGCGACTTGGGAGTTAGAGGACGAGATGAGGACACACTACCCGGAGCTGTTTCAATCTTAGGACTTTCGAGGACGAAAGTCTTAAAATGAGGAAATACTGTAACGGCCCAGTTTTCCATTCCGGTTCCCCAGGTATGTTTGGTTACTTTTTTTATCGTTCGATTGGACCGTTAAGGCAGCTTGGACCTCTGGGGGTATTTTGGTAATTTTACCTTCAGGGGTAGTCTCGTAATTTTCCAAGATTTCGGGGTTGTTCGATTTAATTGCTAAGTTTGGGTTTTCCTTCGGTTTCAGATTTCTAGAGCTAGCATTGCTTTTTGGGAGGTTTGGAGCTTTGATTTGATTATTTGAGAAATTAGAAAGAAATGTCGTCGTCACCAGGACTCGAAGCCAGAACCTGGGAGGACACGTGTCGCATTTTTCGTTTCTCCCTTCCTTTTGTCGAGACCTAGGCTTAAGAGTAGCCGCTTTCTCTTTTCTTTTCTCATTTTTACAAATCTATTCTTACTCTCATTTCTCTCCAATTGCCGAGAACCCTACTTCCCTTGTGTCTTCTCCTTCGCCCAAGCTCCCCAGCCGAGACACCTCCATCTCTATCTTTCTTATTGTCACAATTCCTTACCTATCCGAGAGTAGCCTTGTAGCTGAGAGCAGTCCAAGCGCACTGCCTTGTAGAGCCAGCAATGCCCAGATTGCAAGCCGCGCGCCTCGCTTGATCTCTGTCTGCACGTCCAGGTTCGCCAGCATCCGATCGCCTTCGCATTCCAATCGCACGTAGCCAGCAACCACGCCCAGCTCGATTGCCCAGCTTCGAAGCAGCGCCTGACCCGATCTTCCTGCCTTGATCGTTCGCCAGCCGCAACACGTCCGCGTCGCCCCGTCACACACGCTACCGTGCTGCACACTCCCAGCCGCACGACTACGCGCCGAGCTTCGCCGCATGCCCTGCACTCGCACCAGCCCCATGTCGCAGCCGATCTGCCGCACACGATCAGCCGTTCGCTCTCTCTCGTGTCTTCGCCGTACCACCTTTGCTGCAGCCGCGAGTAGCCCTCGCTTGCCCTTCGCCGAAGCTGCCCCTGCCGAGCCCTGTCTTGCAGCCTTTTCCCAAGTGCTGCCGAGCACCAGCCTGCCAGAGTCAGCTGCCGAGCCTTGGTGTTCGGTTAGGGTAATTTTCTCCCGAGCCTTGTGTGTTTGGTTGCCTGGTTTTATTTAGCTGCTACATGTTAATTATTTATTTGCTAGGTTGTTGGTCTGCAGCTGAAGGAGCACTTTATTTCTGTTTGAATTATCTGCTTGTTATCCAGGTAAGGATTCCTTGCCGGGGTTGTGTGAACCCTGCGGGACTTCTCTGATTGCTTTCCTGTTTATGTGCTTACTGTTATTGGCATGTTAGAGAATAGGAACTTGAT
>JBBMKA010006131.1:0-10631 GCA_037833695.1 Sechiopsis laciniata | reverse complement strand
AAATGTGAGGAAATTAATATATATATATATGTATATATATATATATATATGTATATATATATATATATGTATATATATATATATATGTATGTATGTATGTATGTATGTATATATGTGTGTGTCATAACCCTTATATTAAATGCTCAACTACAATTATACCGATTTGCTTCAAACAATTTCACCAAGTGACTTCAATGAATGACACGAAAAATTGCTAAAATTGGCTATAATTTTAGAAGGTGAAATCCTAATAATGAAATTGCATTTAAATTTTAAATGAAATAAAAACAAATAAAGAAAAGGATTAAAAAAAAAAGAAACTTTTTTTGTGGCTACTCGCTCACACGCGCTTTAGTCAACTTTCCCTTCTCTCTTTTTTTGTTTCTCAGTGAGGCTGCTCAGTGCAATGAAACCTCTCTCTGGAAACGAGACAAAATCTTTTGCTCTAAAAATAAATACACTGTTCAATTGCAACTTATCGCTTGGGTATTTTTTTTCTCCATTTTCAATTGCATTTCCATTACTCTTCTTCTTCTTCTTCATTTTACTCGATTTCTCCAACAATTCCCTTCAATTTCAACTTCAAACCCCAGTTTTCTCATCTGGGTCTCTGCCATTTCTCACTTTTCTCTTCAATTCTTGAGTTGGGTTCTCTCAAATCCCATTTCCCCAAACACCCAATTGGATTCAAATAGTGGGTATTGGAATTTGGGGCTTTGTTTGGAAATGAGGGATGTGTTCGTGGCTGGCAAGGATGGCATCGGCTTGTTGGAAACCATTGAGACGATATGCCCGTATGAACAAGGATGATGATCTTCATAAAGAGGATTGTTCTTTAGAGGATACTCTGTTGTGGAGCAGAGACCTTGATAAGCACTCTTGTGGGGAGTTTTCTTTTGCTGTGGTTCAGGCTAATGAGGTGATTGAGGATCATAGTCAGGTTGAGATTGGCTGTGATGCCACTTTTGTTGGCGTTTATGATGGCCATGGTGGCCCTGATGCTTCTCGCTTTGTCTCTCATCATCTTTTCAACAATCTGATCAGTGAGTCTCCCATTTTTGCAACTCTTTTGAGTTTTGAATGTGTTGTTTTATTGTTGATTTTCTTATTTTTCTTCTTGCTTTTGAATCAGTTTTGATCTATGGTTTGTGTTATGTAGTTTTTTCATTAGATTCTTCTGTTTGGGTTTCCTGTTCCATTGGAGATTTTGACTTCCTCAATCTGTTGAGGATCTCATATTTAGGTGAGGAGTCCAGCTAGCATTTAGAAGGTAGGTTCTGTCATCATGACCAATTGATTTTGAGATGGGATGGAATGAGAGCCCATTACATCCAAACAAATATTTAGTCCAATAAAATAAAAATGGGATCCGATTCATCTTTTTAAGTTAGCTGGGCTACTTCTCTGATCGTCATTTAATTTTGAGATGAAACTTCACGCTATCTAAGAAGATTGTTTGGTCAACTCATTGTTAGAACTTAGAACTCAAAATTGTATTTCCATATCTCTACTATGGTATGATAACTTTTACTTTAGTTATGAGTTGTGGATTCTATTAAAAAAAAACTTTGGGCTTCAAGTGTTGGCTGATCTATAAAGCAAGCAGTTGTTTGATAAATCTGTGACTATTTTTGTTTGGACTGTGCACAAAGATGGACTTGGGAGGAAGTGGAGGGAGGTGTAGAGAGATGGGACACTTAAGAGTGTGTAAAAGGGGGTTTTAGAGAGATGGAAAAATGAATAGTTGAGTTTCGTGCAATCGCTTGGATCTCTTAGATATTTGATAAAAAGTGAGAGAATGCAACGTGCAAAGAATAAGGATATTCTAATGATGCAAATAAAAGCATAACTCAAGTGACATGATGTCTAACCTAATAACCTAGTGAATATGGGTTCAAGTTCCCATCCTCAAAGGACCAAATGTTGTTGAATTAAAACAAAAATAACGGATAGCCTAATGAGGCAATATTTTTGTTTGATGAGATCTTCTGCAGACTGAGAGATATCATTATTTTGAATGGTATAGTAAAAGACAAAAACATGTTGCAACAAATTTTCCAAATTTAAAATGTTTTGGAACTTTGAAAACCTCAGACAACAGTACATAACCAAGAGATTTTAAATTTTTTTATTTATTTTTTTTCTAAACGAGAAAAAGAATACTAAAATAATTGTAAGAAATGACAGTTAGTTTTCCCTTTGCTTAGAGTTTTCCGCCATCTTCATTTTAGCATCTTATTTCCAGAACTTTTAGGATTTCTAAGAACATAAGTGGATTCGTTCTGTTTTAAATTTTTGTATAATTTTTTTCTCGATTCTAATGGTCCAACAGTACAATGTTATACTAATAATAGTGTCATGTCGTTCTTTGCACCGTAGGGCTTGCTCAAGAAAATGGAACCATAACCGAAGATATCGTCCCAAGTGCATTTTCTGAAACCGAGGAAGGGTTTCTTACTCTTGTTCGCCGGTCATGGGGAATAAAACCAACAATTGCAGCAATGGGATCTTGTTGCCTGATGGGAGTTATCTGGAGAGGTACACTGTACATCGGTAACGTTGGCGATTCCCGGGCCATTATTGGTTCTTTAGGTAAATCTAATAAGATAGTTGCAGAACAGTTGACAAGGGATCACAATGCAAGTATTGAGGAGGTTAGACAAGAACTCAAGTCCTTGCATCCCGATGACTCGCATATCGTTGTTATGAAGCATGGAGTGTGGCGTATAAAAGGCATAATTCAGGTATGACGCATATAATATAGCTGCTACAAAAGCTTCTATGTGTTCGTGTATTGAACTTGTTAAATAATTTGAGTATCTTATATATTTTAAATTTTCAGAAAACTGGGGACATGCATACAGTATATTGAAACATGCTTCACAAACTATAAATGAAAGAAAATGTCAACATTATTCTATAATGAAAAACTTTAATTAATAGGAATTCAGTTATGAAGTCGTAAAGAAAAAAAACAAGAGGGGTAGTAATCTTTTCCCCTTTTTGTGTTTTTGTTATCTTTGTTTGGTTGCTTTCTCTTTCAGTTACTTTTTAACTAATTAGCATCTTTGACGTCATGTGATTTTCGAACTGAAATGGAAATTGTTATAAGTTTTTATCGTTGCGTGCATTTTTATACGAAATAGTTTTCAGGTGTGTTCCTTCATGTGTTTGTGTCCTTAATTTTGTTTTCAATCATTATGTGCAAGTGTTTTGAAATTCGGGGCATGGAATTTCCATGCCCTGCACATTGCGTTTGCATTCATTCATTTGCTTTTTTTGTACGTATCAGGTTTCCAGATCGATAGGCGATGCGTATTTGAAAAAGCCAGAGTTCTCTCTTGACCCATCCTTCCCACGATTCCACCTTGCGGAGCCTCTTCGACGGCCTGTTCTTACTGCCGAACCATCGTTAAGCACAAGAGTTCTACAACCTAAAGACAAATTTCTCATATTTGCATCTGATGGCCTTTGGGAGCATCTATCCAATCAACAAGCTGTTGAGATTGTGCATAATAGCCCTCGAGAAGTATGTTACATTCTCTAATGCTCAAATTTCTTCTGTATATGTTCATATCATAGATCTGATTACATTTCCTTTTCAAAAAAATCAGGGAATCGCGAAAAGACTTGTCAAAACGGCATTAACCGAGGCTGCAAGGAAGAGGGAGATGCGATACGACGATCTTAAAAAGCTCGAAAAAGGAACACGGCGGTTCTTTCACGATGATATCACAGTTGTCGTTATCTTTCTGGACCATGAGTTGCAAGGGAAGAAAGCACATGTACCAGAATTATCTGTTCGTGGGTTCACCGACACCATTGGAACATCGAGTTTCAACCTTCTTGGAAGGTCTGTTGGCTGAGTTTACAAGGATTTAATTTGAAAGAATGAATCTTATTGTAGAACACTCATTTAGCAGCAGCTGTTACTTGCATTTGGATTTGGGACTTCTTGAAACATTTGGTTGATTTTTATCAACTTCTGCTTTCTTTTTGTTCAAATTTCTTTTATGCAGAAGGTTTAAGGTTCTTTCTCTCTATTTGCGTCCTATAACAAATGCTGGGTATTCATCTTTATTTGAACCTGGAGGTTTTCTGCTTCAGAATTTGGAATAAATTTATTAGATTTGGGGTTTCAACTTTGTTGAAAATGATTGTAAATTTGTGTTCAAGTTCTGAATGTTTGCAATTATAGCATCACTTCCACCAAACCCTCACACTCACACACACACACATAGTGGGGTTTCCATTAAATTCAATTATGCTTAAAAAATCTACTTAAATTAAACTTTTAAAATAGCTAAGTGCGAATAAGAGTATAATTTGACTGTAATTATGTACAACTCAATAATCAAAATACAACTTTTATTTAATTTCAACAATATTTGAGAGTAAGAGGATTTAAACTATAACTTCTTGGTTGGTTATCAGATTGTACATCATGTATGTTGAGCTAACAATAGGTTACATATTTCAATCTCCAAGCACCAAATAGTATTAAATTAAAAAGAAAAACATTTTTAAAAAAGGAAAGAAATACCTAAGCTATTTTGTATATTGACAACTAATACATGTGTGATCAAAATGTCTAATGCCTAGATAATTTTCGAGTTAGCAAGTAATAAGTGGGTGTTGCTGGAGATAAATGGCTCCCTAGTTTATTTTATTTTATTTTATGATCATTTTTTTATTAAAACTTTCGTAAAAAAATTCTCTTTTGTTTATAAAATGTAAAGTTGACTACTATTGGTAATACAGCTCTCTATAAGAAAATAGTAATGGCAACGAACCTTGAATACTATTGGTTTGCCTCCATGTTCAATGTTCCAGCAGCAAAACAAAAGAATGAAAAAAAAAAAAAAACACAATGAAATAACCATGAGAACAAATAATAGTGAACCAAAAAGGAAAGTAATAAGCAACCACTTGATAGAAAAAGCTCTTCCATCTATTGTATAGTATAAAGTTCCCTTCCACATTTGCTTCAATAAATTAGAAGCATTTCCTGTGGACAATTGATGGCCCGGATTCATCATATTCCGCCTTTGCAATCCACATCTACATTGGATTAGAAGAAGAGATTGTGTTTAGTCCTGAATTTCGATCTGTGATTCTACGATCGTCTAGAGTTACTATGAAGTTCTAAACACACTCCTAGATGCATCGATACATTCATTTGTGTAACGTGTTAGATTCTTCGAACGGACACGTATTAACACAATAGCATGTGATAGACACTAGTGGTACAAAGTGAATACAAGCAGTACACATTCTATCACTTGTTAGGCATAATAAATAATCATAGTTTAACGGTAATTGACATGTATTGCCATCCTTAAAGTCGGGAGTTTCAAATCCCTCCTACCCTCTTTTGTTGAACTAGAAAACATATTTAGTAATATAGGACAAAAATAATAAAATTTTACTGCAAAAATACATCAAACTTTTTATTTTTCAAACATATAAATGTTTAAGTTTTTTTTTTTTTTGTATGATATAATGTAAGTGTCCGACGAGCTTATTAGCACTTCGACTATTTTCGTGAGATGAATCATCTGAGCTCAACAACATTTGGTTATCAAGGAAATGTGTAGGACATTAATTTCTAGATAGGAGGCTACCAAACCATGGATTGTAACCTTTTTGTTCTCCAAAGTCTTCTTGACCATCAGGTCAAACTCATGGTAGTTTAAATGTATGAAGTTATTGAGTTTATATACGCTTTTTTCTATATAAAAAAAATGCATATTTGATCTATCAAATGCTAAAGCAATTATAATGTGAAGTCTCCTCAAAGCAGATATGAACACAATTAAACATATACAAATTATGTTTACCTGTTGGAAAGTGCTGAGGGAAGCTAAAATGGAGCCTCCAATCCAGACACTGTACTTTCTCTCAGGTGGTGCTACCACCTTGATCTTCATGCTACTAGGAGCCAATGCAGTGATCTCCTTGCTCATCCTATCAGCAATGCCAGGGAACATGGTGGAACCACCACTGAGGACAATGTTGCCATACAGATCCTTTCTAATATCGACGTCGCACTTCATGATAGAATTATACGTGGTTTCATGAATACCAGCTGCTTCCATTCCTATCATGGATGGCTGGAAGAGAACTTCAGGGCATCGGAATCTTTCGGCACCAATGGTGATCACCTGTCCATCTGGTAGTTCATAGCTCTTCTCCACAGAGGAGCTGGTTTTCGATGTCTCGAGCTCTTGCTCGTAGTCCAGGGCTATATAAGCTAGTTTCTCCTTCATGTCTCTCACAATTTCTCGCTCTGCGGAAGTGGTGAAAGAGTAGCCACGTTCAGTCAAGATTTTCATTAGAGCATCTGTCAGATCACGGCCAGCCAGGTCTAGACGGAGGATGGCATGTGGGAGAGCGTACCCTTCGTAGATTGGAACTGTGTGGCTGACACCATCACCAGAATCCATAACGATCCCTACAAGTTCAAAACAACCCACAATATAAATACATGAGCATCAAAGGCAAGGAACCATAGAATTAAAAATATATGAAACAACATAATTGGTAACCCTACAGAAGATAATAAAAATGTATGTACTTTGATAGAGAGGAACCTTTTACATCAATTGAAGTGCTACTTGGACAATGGAAAAATAGAAGTTTAAATCAACCGAGAATAAACAAATGTAACTCAGACGTAACTCAAATTGTATCAAGTGTTTGGCCCCAATAATCAAGACTTAGAAAAGGAAGAAGAAGAAACCTATGGAGTAATAATATATGGGTGTTTGTGTGTATGAGAAACCTTGATAGAGTTATTCACAGCATTAATGGAATTAGGGAAATCTAATAATCATCTAGTCATTATTGAAGTTGAGGAAGGGGTCACACAACACTAGTATAAATAGAGCATGGCTAGGGGAGATGTGGGGACATGCTAAGTGCAAGGAAGTAAAGAACACAATAGTTCTTGGGGATTAGCCATCTCGAATTTGCGTAATATCAATCAAAGTATACTATTCTGATTGTATATCTAATTCTTTGTAAGGAATCCGAATACCTTACACTAAAGATTTTAAATTTAACTCCAAGATTATAGGTCAGTTCAGGAGAGATTTAGATTGACATATTATAAGGGGTTAGACATAGACATAATGAAAATCGGATCTAACATACTTCATCTGATAAACTTGTGTCTGGGAGTGAAGGAAGTGGGCTAAAGGAGTTGTCATTAGAGATTTGCTTAGGAACATGTTAGGAAGATAAATTGAATCAGAAAACTACATGAGGTCATCTCTATACAAACATCTTTAGTTTCATCCATCTACTTAATAAAAAAGAAAGGACATAAAACAAATGGAATAAAGGTAATAGATCTGCTTACCAGTTGTGCGACCACTGGCATAAAGGGAAAGGACGGCCTGGATAGCAACATACATAGCGGGAGTGTTGAAAGTCTCAAACATTATTTGGGTCATTTTCTCTCTGTTCGCTTTGGGATTCAAGGGTGCTTCTGTGAGCAAAACTGGATGCTCTTCTGGAGCGACTCGAAGCTCGTTGTAGAAAGTGTGATGCCAAATTTTCTCCATATCATCCCAATTGCTAACAATACCATGCTCAATGGGATATTTTAAAGTCAAAATACCCCTCTTGGATTGAGCCTCATCGCCAACATAGGCATCCTTTTGGCCCATACCAACCATAACACCAGTGTGCCTCGGGCGACCAACGATGCTAGGGAATACAGCCCTTGGAGCATCGTCTCCAGCAAATCCAGCCTACAGATAGTATCAGCAAAAACTATAAATTGTTAAACAAATAAGAAAAGGCTAATGGAAAAAACGTATAACAGAGCAAAAAGTCCCAAACATGGTGAAACCATAACAGAAGGTTCATGGATTTGTATCAATACCTTGACCATTCCTGTTCCATTATCACAAACGAGAGGCTGAATATCCTCGGAATCTGCCATTGTCAGTAGTCTGCAACACAAAAACACAAATTATTGCTATAGTTCAGATAAAAATTACCACCTCCCAGATCAAGCTTCTTTATGAAAAAAAGATTCATTTTGTAACAGGATTTCGCACAATAAAAGTCTATTACACGTAGAAAACAATATATTGTAAAACATGTTAACAAACGCTACGCTACATTGCTGCTGCTCAGATAAATAAGACAGACTCAATAAAACACTAAAACAAATACACAATTTAGCTGCACATTTCCAACACCTGATCCAATTCTAGGCATCCACAAAAAATACACATCCACTGCTGGCGGTGTACTCCTCATTTTCCTATGACTATTTGCCACCCTTTTCCGATTTATAAGTCGCCCGGTGGTGAGGTGAATCTTATTTATTCCGGTATCATTTACATGCATTTTTCAATCTCGAGGTGAAAGGTGTATTTTTAAGAGAAAAATAAACTTTAAAGAATGAAAAGTACTATGAATCACCACAATTGTTTTTGCTCAATCATCATTCGTGAGCTGATGTCATCACATAACACAGTAGCATTTTCAAATAACAAAAATAAATCAAATCTAAACACAATGCCATAATGAAAAGGACGTGATCAACACAAATCAACTCAACAGACATTATACAATTCTTCAAAAGATGGGAAAAAAAAAAAGAAAAAAAAAACAACAACAACAACACCGCATTCATTTCTGAGTAAACCAGAATTTTTTCAAATAGCAAAAACAAAAATCAATCAAAACATTATACGAAAATGAAAAGAACACGATCAACACAATTTAACAAACAATGAAGGAATGACCGTAAAAATTTGCTCGATCACCATATCTGAGATAATATTAACCAAAGAATCCATCAGCATTTCTCAAATAACAAAGAAATCAAATCTAAACACAATGCGAAAACAAAAACATGATCATCACAAATCAAAATACAACAAACGAAACACCGCAAAATTCATTCTCGATCATCATTCCAGGGCTGATACTAATCACAGAATCCATCGGCATTTCCAAACAACAAAAAAGAAAATCCAATCCAAACACAATGCAGAAACAAAGAAACAGGCACGATCGTCAACATACAATAAAACGAATACAGGATCAAACAGTTGCGTCTCCGAGATTCAGATACTGTCCTCCTAAGAGAAAATAAAAATCGAAACCATAAATTCAAAAACATGTAAGAAGGAATTGATCGATGATACCTTTGAGATCAAGAAATCGTTTAGCTCTGAAACTGAAGAAATGTTGTGGCGATGGAAATGGAAAGAAAGAAAGAAAGAAAGAAAGAAACTACCCGCCCCCTCCCTCGCTTTCTTGTTTTCAAACAGGATTGCAAAAAAAAGCAAATCAACCCTTTTCGCGAATCCTGGCCGTCTATTTTGAATCTCTGATCTACGGTCTCTAAGCACGCGTCGCATTCTCGTTGGATCCAGCTGTCTAGCTTTTTTGAATGGACCGTTATACCCTTCACATCCCACGATTCCCTCGTTTCGTTGACCGGGGCCTGGTTCCGAATTTGTTATTTTGATTATTACATTCATAATATTCATCCAATAATTCACTTTCATAGTTTCTAAAAAATAATAATAATAATTCACTTTAGTTTTTCGTTTTTTTAAAAAAAATAATTTTCATTTATGTTTGGGGATTGGGATTACTAGATTTAAATGGTCTCAAAACTAAACAACTCTAAATGTTTGTGCTAGGGATGATAGGAAAAATTGAAAAGTGATGAGTCGAATCTAACCAAACTGATTCAATTGATCAGTTCAATTTTTTAAAAAAATATTTGATCATTCGATTTGATATTTTAGAAAATTAAAATATATTAATTTGGTTTCGGTTCTTGATAGAATAACCAATATAAATTGAACCGAATCAAATAAATAAATAAAAAATAAAAGTAAAAATATATTGGTTTTTTAAAACTAAAATATATAATGGTATTTAGATAGGATGAAAGAACAAATTTAGATACACATTATATATAATGTGTTATTCATGGAAAATGTTGTTTTTTGTTAGTAAAATAATAATAAAAATTCTTTAAATCAAATTAAAAATGAAATTGAAAACTAGACAACAAACTCAAAAATAAACCAAATGCTATTTAATCAAAATCGAAAAACGACCAAAATTGAACCGAATCAATTGAAACTTAACTAATGGTTTTGTTCTCTTTTGGACATCGATTTGGACCAAATTATTGAAAAACGAAAGATATTGGTTCTATTGTCGATTTGGCACAAAATCAACAAAAAAATAGAAACGAAATCACCTCTAATTTGTGCAAAAAAAAAGAAAGATAACCACGAAATTACATATTTGAATTCTCATTTTTCAAATGTTTTTTTATTAAAAAAAAAAAATCTATCTAATGTAGTGTAAGAACCCGACTCTAAAACAGTCCTAAACCCGGTTCTTACTCAGCATGCATGGAATTAAACCGTTCAAAACGACTATAAATAAGTAAAGTAACTCGATCTTTTAAAGGAAAACAACAAACCAAAATCCATAAATAAAAACCAAACAGTTTGATTTCCTCTAGCCACAGTTAACAAAATAGTTTACAAAATAGTTCCTTTTTTTTTAAGACAAGCCATCATGCTGAACAAAAGTAAATGAAAGAGACAATGCGGCGGACTCCCATGATCCTTCAGCCC
>JBBMKA010006130.1:0-10631 GCA_037833695.1 Sechiopsis laciniata | reverse complement strand
TAAATATGGATTGTATGGGAGAGGTAAGGCAAGCAATTAGACACAGAGTTGTAAAAGAACAAAGTTGTTCTTGGAGAAAAAAGCCCTCTTGAATTGGCTGATGCAATAACTTTCCTAAGTTCTATCTTCAATTGTGTTTTGTAAGGTTGATACCTTACACTTTCACAACGTCCACATTATTACAAGAATCTTGTCGTGAACCATTAGCATTAGCACTGTTAAGTACTAGCTTACGTCGTGGTTGTAGTCCATTGTTTTTTTTTCTTTCGAATCCTGCAAATATTGAGGCTTCGTCTCTAATTTAATGTGTCAAAATCTGTTCAGTATGGTGATTGAAGAGTAAATCCGATCACTCTATCATCTTTAAACGATTTGAGAATGGTGTTATTTTGTTGATTGTGTATGTTGATCAGTTGATGACATTATGATTACAGGTGATGATGCACTAGGTATTCAATCACTCAAGGCCTTTCTTCATAGTCAATTTCATATTAAAGATTTAGGTATGTTGAAATATTTTCTAGGGATTAAGATTATAAGAAACAAGAAGGGAATTCTCTTATCACGGAAAAAATATGTACTTGATCTGTTGAGTGAAACAAGGAAGTTAGGGGCTAAGCCATGTAGTATCTCGATGATGCTTAATTCACCGCTAACGAAAGAAGGAGAATTGTTGGAAGATCCGAACCGTCAGAAGATTAGTAAAAAAATTGAATTTACCTTAATGCGACTAGACCAGATATAGCATATTCAGAGTGTTGTGAGCCAGTATATGTCGTGCCCTGCGGTTGGCCATTGGGCTATGTTATAATAGATTTTGGGTTATTTGAAGGCTTCTTCTGGTTGGGGTTTACTATATAAAGATAATTGCCATACTAGCATTGAAGGTTTCTAGGATGCTGATTTGGCAGGGTCTAAAGAAGATCGAAGATCAACCTCAGGGTATTGTATGTTTGTGGGTGGCAATTTAATTTCTTGGAAGAGTAAGAAACATAACGTAGTGTCACGTTTGAGTGTTGATCAGAATGTATAGCAATGGCGCAGTCTGTGTCTGAATTAGTTTGGTTACGCCAACTCCTAGCTGAGTTAGGATTTGATGTCAGGACCAAGGTTATAAAAAAACGTACGTTTTGCGTTTCGAATCGAGATGAAATCGATTCAGCTTGTATTTTTGAATCGTAAATTGTCCGTATCGGATGCTTCAAGAGCATAGAATGAACGATTCATGAGCGAATCGAAACGCTGCGTTTTGTTAGAAAAAAAATCATACCATTTCTTCTAATGCAAGGTCGTCGAAGACAAAATGACTCTGGTTCATTTTAGAAGACAGAGGAAGTTGTCGAGAGAGATGACGAAAGAAGAAAGACAATGTTAGAAATGAGATGGATGGTTGTGGGAGAGAGACAAATTAGGGTTTCATTTTCATTTTTAATAAAAATAAATAATAAATTTAAAGTTAATGAGTTGTCTTCCATTTTCATTTTTATGGTAAATTTAATGAGAAAGGTACAAAGTTGCCTTTAAACTTTTTTTTTATGACAAATAATGGAATTTTACATAAAAAGAACTTTGCCTACCAGTTTTCGATAAAAACAACTAAAAATATGATGAAATTGTCATGGGGATGGAAATAATTAGGTTAGATTTCAATATTTAAAATTATATAGTTTTTATTCCATTTTTTTAATGAAAACTTGCAATTAACAGTTTATTATTTAATTTTATTTAATATTTTATATTATAAATGTTTTTTATATTTTTAATATCTTTTTATTTTGAAGTTATCTTAGGTTATTATTTATATATATATATATATAAAATAAAAATTAATTACTATTTATAAAACTAAAACTTACGATACACGATACGTTACGATACCCGATACATTAAAATTGAACTTCGTTACATGTTTCATTTCATGATTTGACAACCTTGGTCACGACATATACAAAGTTATGGTGCGATAACCAAGCGGTCATTCATATTGCATCTAATCCAGTTTTCTATGAGTGGACTAGATTGACATTTTATACGAGAAAAGATACAACAAGCGAGGTTTCCACCATATACGTGAAGACTGGAGACTAGTTAGGCAATATCTTCACAAAAGCATTGAATAGAGTACGAATAGATTATCTCTCAAACAATTTGGGCATGATTAAGACAATGTTAGAAATGAGATGGATGGCGGGGTCTGAGGCGGTCACAGGCGGCGCGGGCAGTGCTGCGGCGGGACTCACAGGTTGGAGCAGGGGGCGCGGGAGGGCGCAAGCTGGGGCTAGGCCGGAGCCAACGACAGGCATGGGCACAGATGGCGGCCGCTGATGGTGGGCTCGGCTGGGGTGCGGTGGCAAAGTCGGTTCGCGCGAGTAGACCGGGTTGGGTAGAGCTGCCTGGATCACACCGGTTTGGATTGGCTGGGTTGAACCGAAGGGAGGGGTTGACCGAACCAATTGACTTGGGAATCTTTCGGGGATCGTAGTACGATTGACATGGAGATTCTAGGTTTGACGGGTTACCAGAGGAGAGGAGGGTGCGCATCGGCTATGATAGACCGCTAGCGCATGACTGTTGGAACGATTGGGGTTGGGAAAATAATAAGCTAGACGGGAACCGTGAGGATTGGAGGGACAGGGAGGAAACATTTGAGCGGGGAGGATCGAGAGCAGCCGGTAGAGAGGGACCGGTGTTTGATAGGAGATTGAGAAAGTTAGAGATGCCAATGTTTAAAGGGCTATCAGACGAAGACCCCGAAGGTTGGTTGTGCCGGGTCAAGCGTTACTTTTGGGTAAACCGACTGATTGAACATGAAAAGGTTGATGTCGCGGCTTTGTGTATGGAAGAAGAAGCTCTAGAGTGGCTGTAGTACGAGGAAGATCGAGCACCAATTGCTTCTTGGGGAGAATTTCGGGAATTACTGTTGCACCGTTTCCAACCAACGACGTATGACACCAGGTACTCAAATTTGATGAGTTTGCAACAAGTGGAAACATTTAAAGCGTATCGACGACTTTTCGAAAATATTCCAAGGTAATGCGGGATATTAGTGCAAGTGCCTTGGAAGGGAAATGGGAAAGTGGCCTGAAAGAGGAAATACAGAGTGAGATGAGGAAACTTCGACCAGTTGGGATTCAGGACAAACAATTTATGGCACAGGTGATTGAAGATGAACTCGCGTTTCAGGCTCAATCGAAAGGACGTGGCATGTCAACAGTGGTTAAGCCGAGTATAGGGTCAGGGGCTGCAAGTACGAGAGGTACGGGAAGTTCGAACATGAGAACTTTTGCTCTCACGCCTAATAGAACAGCTACATCGAGCACTACAGTCTCATTCAAAAGATTAACAGACAGTGAGATTCGTGTACAAAAAGACAAAGGGTTGTGTTTTCGTTGTAATGAGATGTTTGTCCCAGGCCACAGATGTAAGAAAAAAGAGCTCCAAGCATTGCAATTATTAGTAGTACGAGATGAGAACGAAAATCTGGAAACCGATGAAACCAACTGCCCACATGATTATACGATCGAGGATGAGCTTATTGATGACACTGAGGAACCTTGGCGCCAACTTGGGAGTCCGCAGCAGATTTAGAGTTGCAATTTCCTAATTTTCACCTTGAGGACAAGGTGGCTCTTTGGGGGGGAAGTATTGATACGATCCCGAGACCTATGAAGCTTATTCATCTGCAAGAAGAAGTCTGTGAAACCTCCAAATCCAGTTATAATAAAGCGAAGAAGACCATGGATGAACTCAGGGCATCAGAGGTTGATGCTGACTTTAAACTACAAGACTTGAAGAAGTTATACAAAGAATTAGAGTTGAAAGAGAAGGGTTACAGAACAAAGCTTGATGGTTTGCAGATTGCTATAGCAAAGCATATGGAGCAAATACATAAAGATCTTGTTGACCCCGAGAAACTTCAAGCAACTCTTGCAGAAGACATTGTTGAGAGTTGTGATCTGAAAAGGGCTGTTGAAATGGTAGCACTATTGGATGCCCAGCTAAAAGAAATGAATCCAAACCTTGATTCAATCACTGAATACCGAAGAAAAGTGGAAGTGTATATTGAAAAAGTTGTTATCTTTTGTACTCTGGCTCTAAGGGAGATTCTCTCTAGAGATTATTCAATAAAAGTTGGTAGATTCTATCACACTGGACATGGCAGCGTTGTCCTTGAATTCGATGGCAAGGCTGAGCTCCCCAAAGACATTTAAAGTCTCAGGTTCGATTCAAGGTCTAGAAGTAGTTGTTCTTATCGATAGTGGAGCCACACACAATTTTATATCAGATGTGATTGTAGCGAAGTTGAAATTGCCTATTGAGTCTTCGAAGGATTATGGTATCATGTTGGGAACCGAAGATTCAGTGAGGACAGTCGGGATTTGTAAAAATGTGGAACTACAGTTGGCTGAGTCGAGAATGGTCCATGATTTTTTACCCTTACCACTGGGTAGTGCGGATGTTATACTGGGCGTCGCTTGGCTAGAGAAATTGGGGAAGATTGAATTTAATTATCGCTCGTTGCAAATGCAATTTGTGCTGGGTTCTTGGAAGGTTGAGTTGTAGGGGGATACGCGGTTGGTAAAAGCTTAAGTGTCATTGAAATCCATGATGAAGTCCTTACGACCGGAAGATCAGGGACTCCTCGTTGAGCTGAATATGATTGACTCAGCTATACCCACTAGTGTACAGACTTGAGCTTTACCAGACTTGTCCCAGGTACCCCAAGAACTACACTCTATTTCAAATTTTTTCACCTGTTTTTGAATCTCTGACAGATACCACCGCCACGAAATTGTGACCATGCTATCGAGCTGTGTGTGGGGAAGAAATCAGTGAATGTGCGTATCGGTACCCACAGTACCAAAAGAATGAAAATGAAAAATTGGTGCGGGAAATGTTGTTGGCAGGAATAATTAGATCTAGCAGGAGCTCGTTTTCGAGCCTGGTTTTGTTGGTGAGAAAAAAAGATGGGTGTTGGCGTTTTTGTGTCGACTATAGGGCTTTGAATCAAGCAACCGTGCCTGATAAATATCCGATACCGCTTGTTGATTAGTTACTTGATGAACTCCATGGCGCGATGGTGTTTTTGAAAATTGACTTAAAGGCAGGATACCATCAGATCCGCGTTAAGCCGACCGACGTTCATAAAACGGCTTTCAGAACTCACGAGGGCCATTACGAGTATGTAGTCATGCCGTTTGGATTATTGAATGCTCCTGCTACCTTTCAATCAGTTATGCATGAGATATTGAGGCTGTATCTACGTAAGTTTGTGCTCGTGTTCTTTGACGACATCCATATTTACAGCTTGACCATCCAGGAGCACAAGGAGCACCTGGCTCAGGTTTTCGAAGTATTACAAACTCATGCTTTTGTAGCGAATGCCAAGAAATGCCAGTTTGGGTTGCAACACATTGAGTATTTGGGGCACTTTATATCAGTTGAAGGCGTGTCCGCTGACTCGGCAAAATTGAGGTGATGGTTCGTGTAATCGAGATTGAGACCAAAAAGTTGTCGCACTTTTTATTCATTATGACTACGTCTATATATACAAGTGTAAAGTTGTAAACCCTAATCTCTAAGTTGGGCCTAATGGGCCTATTATAATAAATACATGAATTAGCATAAATAACTCTAACACTCCCCCTCAAGCGGGAGCGAATATGTCTATCATGCCCAGCTTGTTGCAAAGATAATTTATCCTTGCTCCATTCAGTGCCTTGGTAAGAATATCTCCCAATTGTTCTCCAGTCTTGACATAACTTGTAAAAATCAATCCTTGTTGTATCTTTTCATGAATAAGGTGACAGTCCACTTCGATATGCTTAGTTTTCTCATGAAACACTAGATTACATGCCATGTGAATGGCTGCTTGATTATCACACCATAGTATTGCCGATACATTAGTTCCCACTCCAATTTCGTTCAACAACTGAAGTAACCATACTATCTCACATGTTGATTGAGCCATAGCTCGGTATTTTGACTCTGCACTCGAACGAGAAGCTACATTCTGTTTCTTACTCCCTCCCACAAAGACACAATATCCAGAAGTAGACCTTCGGTCTTCCTTAGACCCTACCTAGTCAGCATCTAAGTAACATTCAATATTCATGTGATCGTGATTCTCATACAATATTCCTCGACCAGGTGCAGATTTCAAATAACTCAAGATTTGTTCCACGACCACCTAATGATCCACGATAGGAGACGACATATACTGGCTCACCAAACTTACTGGGTATGCTATATCAGGTATCTTAACTGTCAAATAATTTAATTTCCCAACCATCCTTCTGTATCTCTCAGGATCTTTAAAAGACTGTCTTTGACAAGATGTAGATTAGGTACCATTGGGGTACCACATGGTTTCACTCCTAACTTTCTTGTTTCAGATAGCAGGTTAAGAACATATTTGCGTTGAGACATGAAGATACCTTTCTTGCTTCTCATCACCTCAATGCTCAAGAAATATTTGAGACTTCCCTAGATCTTTAGTATGAAACTGGCTATAGAGAAATTCTTTCAATAATTTCATACTTGTTGTGTCATCTCCAGTGATTATAATATCGTCAACATACACTACCAGCAATGTAATGCCATTCTTTGACCGCCTATAACAGAATGGTCAGACGAGCTCTTCTTCATTCCAAATTGCTAAACGGCCTGACTGAATTTTCCAAACCATGCTCTCGGACTCTGTTTCAAACCATACAACAATTTGCGAAGCTTACATACCTTGCCATTCTCTCCCTGAGCAACAAACCCAGTTGGTTGCTCCATATAGACCTCTTCTTGAAGATCTCCATGTAAGAATGCATTTTTAAAATCAAGCTGATATAACGGCCAATCCCGAGATGTAGCCATAGAGATTAACAATCGAATCGATGTCATCTTTGCCACTGGAGAAAGTGTCATTATAATCAATTCCATATGTCTGAGCATAGCCCTTAGCAACTAGACGTGCTTTCAACCGAGCAACTGATCCATCCAAGTTAACTTTGATAGCAAACACCCATGTACACCCAATGACATTCTTCTTTGCAAGGCGAACTACTAAATCCCCAAGTGTCATTATCATCTAAAGCAGTCATTTCTTCGACCATTGCCTGGCGCCAGCCAGAATGAGAACATGCTTCATGAGTATTCTTAGGGATAGACACAGAATCAAGAGATGAAAGAAACGAGTATGTGGACGGCAATAACTGATGATACGAAACACAAGAAGAAATGGGATACATGAACGCTTACCTTTACGAAGGGCAATGGGTAGGTCAAGATCACTACTCCCTTGCGGTTCAGACGACGAAGAATCTTTTGGTATAGGGCATGGATCTGCGGCCCGTTGTTGTACTCGTCTGGAATTAACTTGAGCTATAGGAGGACAAGATGGAGTAGATACTAAAGGAGATGGAGCAGGAAGTGATGAGGAAACAACTTCATAAATGAATAAGTTATCCTCCTCATGGCAAGAACTCGACAACACTGGACTGAAAGGTATAGTCTCAAAAAACTGAACATCGGACAAGACAAGATACCTATTCGAACTTGGACAATAACAACGATACTCTTTCTGAACACGAGAATACCCAAGGAAGATACACTTCAATGATTTTGGGTTTAACTTTGTGCGATAAGGACTGACATCACGAACGAAACACGTGCTACCAAAAATCTTGGGTGCAATAGGAAATAATTCTTTGGTGGGAAAGAAAACTTGAAATGGAATTTTACCATTAAGCATAGAGGAAGGCAATCTATTGATGAGGAAACAAGCCGTAGACATGGCATCTACCCAAAAATATTTAGGGACATCCATTTGAAGTGACAATGCCCTTACAGTTTCAAGTAAATGTCGATTCTTTCGTTCGATAACTCCATTTTGAGAAGGAGTATCAGGACACGAGGATTGATGAATAATGCCTTTGTCACGTAAGTAAGATCCTAGAATATTAGAAAAGTATTCACCACCATTATCAGTATGCAAGGTTTTAATAGAAACATTAAACTAATTTCAAATTTCAGCATTAAAAGTACAAAAATGAGAAAATAACTCGGAACGATTTTTCATTGGATAGACCCAAGTTAGACGAGAATAATCGTCGACAAAAGTTACAAAATAATGAAATCCTATTTTAGACACTACAGGACTTGGACCCCAAACATCAGAATGAACTAAGTCGAATGGAGCATCAGCTCGTTTATTGACTCGAGGACTAGAAATAAGACGATGAAATTTAGCAAACGGACAAGACTCACAATTTAAATAAGGTAAAGTAGTAAATGCTGGACACATTTTCTTCAGAACTGACAAAGATGGATGACCCAACCGACAATGAACTTCAAATAAAGACTCAGTACTTGAACAGGCGAAAGCTTTCACTGGTTGTTGATCGAGTATATAAAGGCCTCTAGACTCATATCCTCTACCAATAATCTTCTTCGTCATATGATCTTGAAACAAGCAGTAATCAGGATAAAATGTGACAAAACAATTTAGGTCATGAGTGAGTGACTAATCAAAATAAGGTTGAATGCAAAGTTAGGTAAGCATAAGACTGAAGATAAAGACATTGTAGGTGTAACATTTATCAAACAAGCACCCTGAACAGGGAATGATGATCCATCTTCCAAGGTGACAGCTGGGGCTAGTGCAGGTGATAATGAACTCAAAAAGAAATTACGGTTACTTGTCATATGAGCTGTAGCCCTAGAGTCTATGACCCATTTCGAAGAGGATGTTAGAAGACAGCGATTCTTATTATCAGAATCGACAAAAGTTGCAGTAGGAAGGTTCGAAGAAGAGGACTGTGATGATTCATGTGACACTCTAAGTTTAGCAAACTCATCAGCGGAAGCATGAATCGAACGTTCATGGGCATCATTTGAAGCAACATTAACCCAGCGTTTTGTGATTTCCATTGAGTCTGAAATCACGTTTGTCTGCTTCGTTTCAGCCATATATTATCAACTAAAAAAAATAGCAAATAACTCTTATTCTGAATAAAAAAAACAGATGTGAAAGTAGCAGAAAAACAGAACAAAAATACCCAAAAATGTCTTAACAGTCAAATTTATAACAAACAAATGCCGAAAAGGAAAATCCAGTTTCACAAACTTGTATAACTTGATGTCCCAATGAAAATCCACAAAAAATCAAGAAAATCGGAGCTTGAATGAGTAGTGACAGTCGGAAAACGTTCTTGTCGTCGGACCTAAAGCCGGAAACAGCTGAAAACTAGAAAACGACTTAAAAAACCTGTAGATCTCGTCGGCACGAACAAAACACACTAAAAATTTTGACGATCGAATTTCGGACGCGCTGCAAAACGCAGTTACAAGCGGCAACAGACGGATTTTCTGATGGAGAGTATGGCTTGTACCCTCGTCGAATGACAGCGATATTTTGCAGCCTTGTAGATCGGCCCTTGGGCTACTAAAAAAGTCGGAAGGTGTCGAAAATGGACGTCTATTTTTTCTGACGACTGAAAGACGATTTTGACGACTGACAGACGTTTTCTAACAACTGACAGTAGCGAAACCAACTTCGAATAACAGACGTCTCAAAACCTAACCAAGCTCTAATACCATGTAATCGAGATTGAGACCAAAAAGTCGTCGCACTTTTTATTCATTATGACTATGTCTATATATGCAAGTGTAAAGTTGTAAACCCTAATCTCTAAGTTGGGCCTAATGGGCCTATTATAATAAATACATGAATTAACATAAATAACTCTAACAGTTCGTTGGCCCAGTCCTAAAAATATTAAGGACCTTCGTGGTTTCTTCGGAATGATGGGGTACTATCGGCGCTTTGTAGCAAACTATGGTTCCATGGCTTTCCAGTTGACCTAGTTGCTTAAGAAAGGAAAGTTTGAATGGAAACCGGTAGTGGAAGACTGTTTTCAAGGATTGAAACATGCCATGAGCAGTGTGCTAGGACTACGGTTATCGAATTTTGACCAGTTATTTATGGTGGAAACAGATGCGTCAAGAATTGGTGTCGACACCGTTTTGATGCAACAGGGACAACTGTTAGCCTATTTTAGTAAGGCATTACCAATAATTCACCGTGTGAAGCCTGTTTATGAGCGTGAGTTGATGGCCATTGTTTTTGCAGTTCAGCTCTGGCGGGCCTATTTTCTGGGGCATCATTTTGTTGTGCGTACTGACCAGAAAAGTTTAAAGTTTTTACTTGAACAGCGTGTAGTGGACAGCTAGTATTAGAGGTGGATCGCTAAACTAATGGGATATGATTTCCATATCAAGTATAAGCAGGGACTAGAAAACAAAGTGGCTGATGCTTTCTCGAATGCCAATACCTTGTGAATTGGACGTGTTGAGCTGTGTGGCAGGCATTAACACTACGGTGTTTACTCAGCAAGTTAAGGAAGACGACAAGTTGTTGGCGATCTATACCGTTGTGGTCGTCGGTGAAGCGGGTCCGCCTGGTTACTCAGTAGTCAGTGGTGATCTGTTATACCAGGGCCGACTTGTCCTACCTCCGACATCCCCTACGATTCTGCTGCTATTGCTTGAGTTCCATGGGGGAGTGTGATAGAATCTACCAACTTTTATTGAATAATCTCTAGAGAGAATCTCCCTTAGAGCCAGAGTACAAAAGATAA
>JBBMKA010006129.1:0-10632 GCA_037833695.1 Sechiopsis laciniata | reverse complement strand
ACATATATATATATATATATATATATATATATATATATATATATAAAGTTGAATTATTTTACAATATTTGGTTTTTGGAATGAAAACTTGATGGGGAGTTAAGGTTGCAAAACTTAAGTTGAGGTGCAGTTTAATGAAATTGATGAAGAAAAGTCTTTTATTTAACTATTTTTATTCAAACTAAAATAACATTTAGAAGGAAAAAAATACGCCTGAAGTCAAGTTTTAAAATGTTACACTTTAGCCAAATTTGCTTTGCAAAGAGTTCAAGAAAAAAATAAATACAAATACAAGTAATTGAACAAGAACTTTGGAACAAGAGAACCAATTTTTATTACCCACATATTCTCAAATGCATTTACAAAGTAGAAGGAATTGAATCAGACCCAAACCCAAAGCCTAATTTCTTCTCTAATAAATTTTCACAAATTTGCTCTCTATGGAAGCTCTAAAAAATAGTAGCATGTCCCAAGAGGTGGGACAATTGGTCAAAAACTTGAACTTTGAATGTATGCTCCATCCCAAATTCAAGACATGTTTGTGACGTTAATTTGTAATTACCTCAATTATGTCTCCACTCCTTCAATTCTTGATCATAAAAACAAAAAAAGAGGAGTTTATATAAGGTGAAAAGGGTACTTAAAACCTCGATTTACAAAGACAAATTAAAAAGAAAAATACTTGTCTTTTTATGAATAAAAAGACAATCCCCTTTAATAGTAATGTTGGTGCCTCAAAATTTTTACTTTCTTTTAAAATATATTGTTGAAACAAAAAATTTGTAATACCAAATAATGTCACATCACTCTTAAGGAGGGTTTGCCTCCTTATTTATAAAAATGACAAGTATTACTCAATTGAAAATTGAAAAGTTTGTTATTGTTAATAACTCTCATCATAACAAACTTTTCAATTTTCTCAAAATAAATTGCAATGATTTATAATTCCACCAATTATATAAAAATAAGTCACAAATTACAACATAAATTATAACTATAGTTGAATATATCAGAAAACGACTACTGCAATAAAGTTTAATCACAAATAAAGGATATCATGCCCCTCTCCTTTACTCATCTTAAAAGATAACACCCAAATTATTGACCGACTTTTAGGAGTATCTTTCGTTGGTATAGATACAGCATTTGTTCTAACCTTAGCGAGGTAATCTTAATTAGTGATCAAATTAGGAAATCTTATATCTAAAACACTAGCAGCAAAGCATTCATTGCATGAAAGAGAAATAGAAATTTACACTTAATGATAGAGCAAATTGAAACATCAAATCTTACCGGTCATTGCTAGAAACCTTTGGTGAAGATTCCACATGTGAGAGTCTCCCAAGTCCAAACCTTTTATAAGATAGATGGACTACTTCTCTCTGATTTGAAGATAAAATTACATACTTTTCTAATATTGTATCAGAGTAAAAAAATGTGAAGAAATCTCATAATCATTACAAAATAAGTGGGCTACTCATCTCATTTCAATTTGTTTAACATAGGATCCATACTTGTCTAATAAACTTTCTGTCATTAAATAGTGCTAAGTTACGAACACTATCTATAAATGAAAAGTTCATTCATGAGGCCAGAAAGAGCAACTGTTATGAAAACAGCAACAACAATCAAAGAGAAAATTGTAATAGAACATGAAAAAAAAAATGCATAGAATTTACATGGATCACTAACGGTGTGTCAACTACATCCATGAAATCCTAGCTCGTTGACCGGGCAGCGAAATCTTCGACTAAGTAATCGTGAGGCATCAAAACAGTCATCATCGACGGCATTCAAAAAGGTTTGTTCACTGATTAAGGCATTTATATATTTTTCTGCTACCTTGTGTAATGCTTCAAAAAAAAAGGATCCACTAATCATCTGCGGTGTCTTCTTCTGGTTTTACAAAGAATTCAATGAAAGCAATTCTACTTGGTTGCTGATAACCAGCAGAATCTATGTGTGAAGTGGATGGTCTTGCCACAGACACTAGGTGCTGAACTTTTAGCAATCCTCCTCTCCCAATAGTCAACTTACTTCCTCTGTTTTCTCTGATCACGCTGCTCGGAATGTTGGAAGTTGTCGCACGTAGAAATTTGTATTTGTACCTAGCACATCGAAGAACAAACCGAACTCGAAAATTGATGAGAATTTAATTATGTGCTAAGATTTGATACGTTTAACTTTGGGGAGGAGGCATGTTTACCTGTATGATACCGGACGGTCGCAATGGAAGGAGATCAGAAGATCAGTATTGGCATAATACATGAAATCTACCTGCATGGGAAGTAAGGATAGGTTGTATTATTATTTTTACTATGTTACAAGGATATCACATTTCAGCTTGTTTATGACAAACCATGCCTGCAAGTTTCCATGGCCTTCACCTTTGAAGGTGACCGAAGGGGGAGCCGGTTCTAGAGCTATCTGGATGCTTGATCCAGGCCATTCAAGATCATCAATAGCTTCCTTCAGAGCTGCAGACTGGTATTAAAACTACAAGCTTCAATTTGATAGACATTAATCACTAATAATGTTTGACCTCATTATTTGTGTAATCTATTGATATTCTGTAGTATAATATCCGGATATCTTTTTTGGATGGAAAACATAAATTTCTCGTTGATTTATGAACGAGTACCTAATCCCTATCAAAACATAACCAAAAAACTATTCCACTGATTAATCAATATAGATATATGATATCCAGATTCACGTGCCCCCCCAGCAAACCACCATGGATAGTCTAGTGGTCAAAAGAACTTCAAAAAATCAAAAGGTTGTAGGTTCATTTTATGGTGGTCATCTACCTAAAAATTAATTTTTTATGGGTTTTTTTGGTATCCAAATGTCGTAGAGTTAGGCAGTATGTTCCATTAAAATAATCGAGGCACGCATAAGCTGACCCAAACATTCACTGATATTTAAGGTTTTAAAGCTATAAGGATATGAACTAATACCTTGACAGTGAAACTGAGAGGACTGCTTCCTGCAGGTTCAAAATTGTAATCCCACGAGATTGTATCAGGGATTCTGGTTCTGATCTCCGCATAAATGCACGCATCTAAAGAATCAACTGACCTGTTAATAAACCCCAGAAGAAATTACTTCCATTATTAAAGTCATTGAACAAAAGACAAACATACAAATGAACTGTACTTTCTCTCTCAGATCTGCATAAAAATTGAAGTGAAGTTCTCCAGGATATAGAATTCAAAGATATATTTTAAAAAATATCCTACAATAGCAATGAAATTATCATATACGGTTTAACAAGTTGATAGAATATAAAAATTTAGCATAGGCTCGTGAACTTAAGATGCTCAATTTCATTGCTCATATGAATTATGAAGTCCTAGTAAATCTAGAAACTAAAAACAAATTCATTTCTTATCCTCTTTAACTGAGACAAATTAAATTCACATCAGAATAGTTGAAAGCTTTAGGTTTTTTCTCCAATATAACTAATAATATAGAGTCCAAACGTGATGCAACAAAGAGGCAAAGTATATATATACTTGATAAGAAGTTGCATGTCAGGTCCCGGGTATTTGATTTCAATGGTGCTTGAACGTCCAGGAACAGAAAATGTATTCAAGCTATCGACAAAAATGCCTAAGCTCACTCCAAACCTAGGCCGAGCTTGTGCACTATATTCATAACGAATGAAAAGCTGTAAAATATAGAGAAGGAACTTCAGTCACTCAAAAAACAGAAAGAAGGATGGGAGCATAGATGCATTTCAATTCAGTCAAACAAGATTTTGTACATACTAAATCATTAATGTTGAGATATGTCCTGAACTGTTTGATGCCTCATGATTTCTTAGTCAGGGTCTCGTTGCCCGATCAGTGAGTGGCGGGTGGAGACCCAGACACCATGTAATTAGGTTTATGTTCTCACATTTAGGCTTTTATATATTTGGACCTATTTTGTAATAGTATTTTATGAAAGTGCACTTAATAAACTCTCTGGTCGACATTCTTTATTCTTGTTATCACCTTAATAAAACCTTTCTCTCCTGTGAACGTAGCTAACAGATCGTATGAATCACGTAAACTTGTGTGTGTTTTCTCTCACTTTTCTTCACAGTTTTCTTTTGATTGTTGTTTCATTTTCACAACAATTACTATTATTCATTTTCAACTTCACAAACACAAGATTTCATTTCCCAACCAAACTGTGGGATTAACACCAACCTATCAATCCATAACTAGGAAATTCAAATTTTAAACTCAAATTTCAAAACCTCGCGCTGCAGATACACTTTGGCCTGGAGACAGCCGGATTCTTCAACGATCAAAACGACTCCATGCTCCGATAGTTCGATTACGGCGTCCTGAGTGATGAACAAGTGAATCAATAACCAAACAAACAATTGTAAACATCAATCCAGACAATCAGTGAGAGAATCTGTAAAGTTCTTCGGAAATTGAACAGAAACGGGGAAATGTAACTGAAAGTGGAAGAAAAATGGGGGAATTACCTGATGGCGCTTCCATCGAACGGCAGTGAATGCATCCACCAGGCCTTGGACGTTGTCTAGCTGACAAACTAGATCCGGCGCCTCCATGTCCACCGCCGACGAGCTCATGATTTCGACTTTCCCGCCAAATTTCGCCGGCGAACTTTTTCTCCCTCCGTTTTCTTAGTGAAGTGAGAGCGAAGGCAAATTGTCGCTACAAGAAAACAATGCTTAAATTATAAATTTGGTTCGTAATATTAGGAGAAATTAGAGTTTAGGTCCTATATTTTTAAAACGTAGACTTTAGTCGATATATTTTAAAAAATTAGAATTTGGTCTTTATGGTTAGAAAAAATCTAATGATTAATCTTTATCGTTTGTTATCACTTGAATTATGTACTTGTGGTGTGCAAATTCCCCAATTCTAGTGCTCAAATACCATATCTAAACATATTAAATTAGCGTGCAAATTCTAGATTGAAACCACATACAAAATAGATGAGAATCAAGCAAAGTAAAATATGATTGGAGAAGAAAACTAACACACCGGATTTAAAGTGGTTCGAATTAACCTACTCCACTGTTTAGAATGTGAGGCGATACTCACTCATAACTTTCATTAAAAAAGATGAAATTTCAAGGTGGGCACAAATGGTGGCTATGTTTCTCTCAACCCTAAAACACACCCAAAATGAGCTTAGCTCAATAGTACATACTCACATGGTTAGAAAACCTAACTATTAACTAACCTATGGTTAAAACTAACCTAACAAAAGGTTAAATTAATTATAAATGATGTGAACTTCATATTTAACAACATGGAAATTAGTTATTCATATTTTTTTTTGTCCAATCAATCACTTACGTCACAATGCTATCATTGATATATGAATAACTAACTTTTAATTCGTTAACGATTAAAAATGATAAGAACTATTTTTTAGATTAACTTGAAAACTAAAATAATCACTTCATCAATATATTGAATTTAAAATTATTCTAATAATCATTTTAGTAACATTTGATGTAACACACATTTTTTTTTTTAATCTTAAAATTAAAAGTTAATTTTATTAAAATGTTAAGGTTAAAAATATTCATTTTTAAAACTTTAAAATGTATGTTTTCTAGAAAGGAGTTATAATTTAATTTATAATTACAATTTAATTCTCGAGAAATTATCAATTTGGTCCTACTCATATAGTTTCAAAATTTTAAATTTAATTTCTATAGTTTATTCCAACTTGGATTACCAATTATAATTATGGCGCTGTTATTATTATTGTTGGCCTCTCCAAGTCCTTATATAATCTTTAAAAAAAAATAATAATAAATATATATAATCCTTCTTGCTATATTAAATATTTGCTTCTTTTTTTTTTATCTACATGATCATAAGCTATTTCACAAGTTACCGAATGGATCGGTGACGTAATTAGTTATCTGATTTTGTGTTAATCTATTTCCACCCCACGATCACAGATTCGATGGTATTTATAATCCCCCTCCCCCAACTTGTATTAAAAAAAAAAGAAAAGAAAAAAAAAGCTATTTCACAAGTTGTAAATAATAAATGGAAACTCTTAAAATAATGCTCATCTAAAAAAGAAACTTATAATAACAGAAACCAAATTAAAAATTAATCATAAGTTATAAAAAGCCAATTTCTTAATAGAACATTTCATATTAAGTTGTATTATACTTCGAATTAGATCGTTTCATATATTCTAGTTATATAATACACCAACTTTCTTCATTTATGTTAATGAAAAAAATAACTAGGTAGTATCGATGTAGATCTAATAACAAAAAAGTTTTAGATTCAAATTGGATGTATACCTAATGTCTAAAAAATCTTAAATTCAAATTCACCACTCCGAAGTGTAACTTAAAAAAGAAAAAACTTCACTTATTTTGTAAAATGTGACATTCGTATTATTAAATGTGGTATATTGGATAAAAGGTGTTCAGAGCATCTAATATAAATTAGAAAATTAGTAAAGGTTATCTAATTAAAATATAGTGTAGAATATAGATTAAAGTGTCAAAGACAAATTTATTATAGTTTGAGGTTTGAATCTCCTACCTTTATTGTGCCTAAAGATATAAAGTAAAGGTTAAAATATGACAACCAATATAAGGCGATTTAGTAATAAAAAAAAGTTTGAAAAATTAAGATGAAATAAATTTAATTTATAATGATCATCTATTTAAAAATTAATTTTCTATAGTATAATCAGACAGTATGTTGAGTGACAAAAATTACATCAAACTGGCCACGAATAAAAAAATAATTAAAAGATGACATTGTCTAAGAAACTTGATAAGTCTAAAGCTGTTTCTAATCAAATCAAACATATATAGACATGTGAATCAATCAAAAAGACATGAGACATTCTAAAAAATGATTGGATTTTGTTGGGCTTGGCTATACTTGGAACCCACATTTAAAAGCCCATTGAAGCTATAATGTTTACATGAGAACATGAGTTTCTATATTAAATCCTCCCACCTCACAAACTTTAAAAAGAAATAAATAACACTCAAATCATATTTATACCTGATTTCTAAAAAAATATATAATTAAAATTAAAAAAAAAAATCATATTTATACCCATCAAGTTATGAGAAGTCAACAAAAACAATCACATGTTATTGATCAAGTTATGGCCTACCAAAAAAGAAAGATGATTAGTTTTTTAATTCAATATTTGTGAAGAGATAATCGAATCATACTGTATTTAGTATTTTATCTATTAAAATATGTGACATTTAATATTGAAAGAATAAAATTATACAAAGAAAACTATTAGAAATGGTAGAATTTTATTGTGTTAGGTTGATTTATCACTGTTAAGAGACGACAAACTAACTCGGATCTCCACAATGGTATGATATGGTCCACTTTGGGCCTAAGCTCTCATGACTTTGTTTTTGGACTTCTCCCAAAAGGTCTTATACCAATTGAGATGTTTGTCTTCCCTTATAAACTCAATATCTACTCCTTATTTGTATTTCCAACAATCCTTCCCTCGAACAAAGTACCGCATGCGAGCTTCCTTGATAGTCATTTCCGAATTACACTTGAGCACGCCATTACTCAAACCACGAATCCTTCCAAGTTACACTTGAGCAAACCGTAAAGTCCAACCACGGATTCAGTCGATTTATGTTTGAGCGCACAGTAGCTACCCCTCACCAAGTCAACTATTTCAGAAGTACTCCTACCGGAGCACACATAAAGGCGTCTCAACCACGAATTTTTCATTCTGACTATTTCATAGTCAACATATTAAAGTTCACAAATCTTTGTTTCATACTCGAGGTTCTTTCGATATGGTTAAGTTAGGAGCATAGCTCTGATACTACTTGTTAAGGGATGACAAACCAACCCAGATCTCCCCAATGGTATGATATTGTCCACTTTGGATTTAAGTTCTCATAGCTTTGTTTTTTGGCTTCTCCCAAAAGGCCTCATATATTGAAGATGTTTGTCTTCCCTTATAAATCCAAGATCTACTCCTTATTTAACCAATGAGAAATTTTACAACACTTTGTTTGTATTCCCAACAACTATAATTATTTTTTGTTGGCGAAAATAATTTATACTTCTGAATTTTTTGATTGTATCCATTTAAATTTTGAACTCCCATGTCTATACCAATTCACACCATCTATTAAATTACGCTAGATGAACATTAATTCACATGTGTTTGAACTTATTATCAATTCACATTATCTATTAGATTCCATTAAAAAAAAACGTTAAATTACATGCGTTCAAACTTATAGTTGTATCAATAAAAAAAATTTTGATTTACATGTCGGAAATATAAATAAAGTGTTAGTTAAATGACAAACATATATGAGACATTTTGGGCTGAAATAAAAAATAACATATATGAGACATTTTGGGCTGAAATAAAAAATAACATATATGAGACATTTTGGGCTGAAATAAAAAATAAAGTCGTGTTGATTTATGTTTTAAGTGGACAATATCACATAAATATAGATATTCCTCTAATTGTTTTCCATTCTTTACCATATTAATTTTAAAAAATTGTTCATATATTGATTTTCACACACGTGTTTTCGCCTTCTTAAGAATATTCATTCATACATTTGTTAAAAAATGATTATTTGAGGTTATAATTATAAGCATACATGAACTATGCAATTATAAAACTATACATTTTTTGAAAATTTTCAACTGTTAAAAAAAAAAAAAAAAAAAAAATCAACTGAATTTAACGGAGATGAAGTTACTGTTTAAATTGAAAGTTATTAATTTAGGATTTTATTGTTTAAATTGAAAGTTATTAATATACATACATGAACTAGGATTTTAATCGGTAATTAACCCTAAAGTTCCTATGCAAAGCAATTTTTTTTTCATTTGTTTATTTTTTATATTCATGACTGTTTGGAATAACTTACCCATATCTCGACTAATATAATTCGATATACCTTTGACCTAATAACCTCTTAAGCGTTCTAAGGTCTTGTTGACCAATTATGCCACTCCATTAGGCTTATTTACTTTTTTGCTCAAAAGAACTTTTTTTTTTTTTTTGTTCTACTCTAAAAAAACATCTATTGTTGTTTGTCACTTTCCTTAAAAAGAGAAGTTTTTTTGTATCTCATTGGTTTATATAATGGAAGGCGTTTTAGAATTTTGGGATTTTTCCCGACATTTACAATTGTAAAACTCCTGCCCAAAGGTGGAAGTGCAAAACTCTCGGAGCTGTTCACTTCGTGGTAATCGAAAATTTTTATAGGATGGACATTTAGATTACCATATTTATTTAGTGGTAATGATAAATATCTCGGGTATCTTGAGATGTCGGACATTTTAGGATGCCCATTTGAGAAATATTTGAATGTTTTGGTTTTTAGGATTCTCATGTATAGGACATTCCGAATGACATTTTTATCCGTTTTTTTAATTATATTTTATCAATTCATATAACTATTTTTTATATATATTTTGTGAGTAGTTTGTAGCTTAAAATAAAATAATATGTTCTTTTTTAGTATATGATTATTATGCATATATTAACACCAACCATACATAATAAATTTTATTTATATTTTTCAAATATAATTGTCTACATTTTGTATATTTAGCGACTTTTATGCTTATTCAACTAATGAATTTATTTTAGTTTTTTTATTAAATAAATTTATTGTAAAATATAATATTTAAATTAATTAAAAAAATGTTATATAAATTTTAATTATATAAATTAATGTGTAAATTAAGTTATGAGGGTTTCTCAGATATCCATAACGGTTTCTCAGATATCCATAAAATTATTCATACAAAACAAACATGAATATTTAAGAATGTCGGACATCTGTCATTCTGGGTATCTATGATTCCAGATATCCAAGGGTTCTAGTTATCCACATTACCTGAAAGTAAATGGCCCCTCATTGATATTTTGTATGACATAATAATCATGAGATTAACCTTGAGAAAAAAAAAATGCTTGAAATATTTATTGAGAACAATGATCTGAACTCTATGTCTCTTAGTTGTAAATATATATTTTAGTCATGTTTGAAACACTAATCAAATCATTTTAAAAGAAAAATATAATAAGTGGCGGATTATTATAAACAATGTTTAAAATGTAAGTTATTTTGACTGGTATTATGATAAACGGTATTTGAAGTGCAAATTATTATAAGATGAATTATGATAAATAATATTTGGAGTGCAAGTTATTATAAAAAAATATATATATAAAAAATGATTAATTTGAAATGAAAGCATGAATTACATGAAATTACAGGTTGAGTTTGAGCAAATTCATCCATTATTATAATTGGTGAATCAAACTTGAGTTAAATCATAGCAACTCAACCTTTATGTATAAACAACCTTCAAATGCGATCTTTATATCTTTTGAGCTATATTATTGTTGAGATTAAATAGACTTAGGGTATGTTTGGTGGGCAAGTTGAGATGGGAAGGGAAGGAAAATTTCCCTTCTCTTCGTTTGGCCCACCGTGTAATAATATCCAAGCCCAACCTGGCGAGTGGGGGGTTCACGCGGCAGTTTTTTTTTTTTTTTTTCAAAATCAGCTGCCAGTGGAGTTTTCATTTTCTTTTTTTCAATTTGTTTTCACTTAATCAATTCATTTTAAATAATTTGTTAC